>CM022949.1:25332654-25522246 GCA_012931725.1 Litsea cubeba
GCACGGACTTCCGTGAGGTCTGCTTCCAAGAGGCTCATTTTTTTGAAGCATTCGTAGTAGAGGACCTCGGAAGAGCTGCTGGAGTCGATGAGGATCCTCTTCACGGTGAAGTCTCTCAGCTTCATCGTGAGGAGCAAGGGGTCATTGTGGGGAAGCTGGATTCCCTCCAAATCTCTGTCTGAGAAAGAGATTGCAGGTCGATCGCGGCGAGCTCTTTTGGATGCCGGCCCGAGCTCGGCCTTCATCACTCTTTTCAGTGCAATGCCCGCCTGGCCTCGGCACGGGCCTGCGAGCTACCGCGAGATGGGGTAGAGGGAGCTGAGGATGCTAGGTGGATCACGTTAATGATTTTTTCGGAATCTTCGCTGTCTGGATCCCGAACTGTGCTCTGATGGACTTGGCTCTCGCTGCCGCCGGCTTCTTCTGTCTTGACGAACTCTTGAATGTGGCCCTTGCCGGCAAGCCTCTCCAGATGCCACTTCAGAGACTTGCACTCCTCGGTCTTGTGCTCGTTGCCTTTGTGGTAGGAACAGTAGAGCTTGCTTCGGCTGCCGGCGGTGGGCTCATTTTTCAAAGGCGGAGGCCACTTGAAGAACGGCTTGGTCTTTATTTTGTTCATGATCTGATATATTGGCTCCTTAAAGACGACATTGATGCCCTGATAGGCATCGGAGGGAGGTCTGGGCCTCCTGGAGCCCCCAGATCTGGACTGTAGGCTTCGCCGAATTGGCGACCCAGGCCTGCTTGTGCTCTTGCCTCTGGAAGGGCCTCCCGCCCTTCTGCCGAGGCTGGCTGCTTCTCTGCCCGGGCTCCGGGTTTCTGTCCTCTTCCCGGGCCCGGATTTCATCTTCCTCCCGGGCTACAAAGCGTTTTATCCGGGACATCAACGCCGGCATGGATTCTGGGGGGTCTCCGACCAAGTCCTTCCGGAGGTCGTGGCCGGGATCAGGGCGTGTTGGAAGGCAAAGATTGCTATTTCCTCCCTGGTGCCTTCGACCTGGCTGTAGACCGCCCAGAATCGTTGGGCGAACTTAGCGAGGCTCTCGCCCTAATTCATTTTCAGGGCGAGGATGTCCCCCTCTGTCTTGGGGACGACGCTGTAGGCTTGGAACTTTTACAGGAAGGAAAGCCGGAGCTCCTTCCAGCTCGAAACTGACTTCTCGGGGAGAGCGCAGAACCACTTCAGGGGGAGGTCACCCAAACTGGAAGAGAAGATCTTGCAGTTGAGGTGGCCCTCGTTTCCCCAGATGGACATCTTCTGGGAGAAGTGTCGGAGGTGAGCGGATGGATCGGACAGTCCGTCATAGGGGACGAACCGTGGGACAGAGAACTTCTTGGGCAAGGGAGTCCGTTGGATGTCTCGCGGGAAGGGCGAGGCCCCCAGATTGGCGTGGCCACAGATTTGCTTCTGGTCCCGCATGTCTAGGTTGTGCTGAAGAGCCAACCTGATGCGTTTGTCGAACCGCTCCTGCTCGTCGTCCTTTTCTGGTGTCCGCGCTCTTGGCATTCGCTCGGAGTTGTTCGGGCTGCGACGGCTATGAGCCCGGCCGTCACGGCTATGATGACTTCGGCTGTTGCTTGAGCCTTCATCATGGATCTGGCTACGCTTGTGGTCCAGATGATTTCTCAGATCCTCACGAGAAGGCTGGGCTGACCTGTTCGGGGCGTCCCTCTTCTTGCCCTGAGGATCAGAGACCTGCCTCAACGAGGCAGTTTGCGCTGCCCTCAGCTGCTGCTGGAGCTCACGGATTAACTACTCCTGCTTTTGGAGGAAAGCATTTTGGGCTGCAACAGCTCCTCCAGCGGCAGGAGGTGGAGCGCAGCGAGTTTCTTCTACAGCCACGGCTTTATCTTTGCGAGGACACTCATGCCGATGCTCGTCGCGTTGGGGTGGCGTGACCTCGTCTGCTGAGAGCGAGGCTTCGAGTCCCTCTTGGAAGGGGATCTCGACGTAGAGCTGCGAGCCTAGGCGTCCTTCGCCTGCAGATGTGCCATGCACCGTTCTGGACCCCCCTGAGGAGGGACGTCCGTCGACGGGCCTGGCTGCTCGAGCATTGCTCTCGAGGATTCTCCGCCCTTCTTAGCTTTCGGAGGCATGGTTTCTGGGGTGATTGAGAAGGTTGGGAAGGTTGGGATATTACTTTCCCACAGACGGCGTCAATTGTAGGTGCAGAAAATAATGGCCCACAATAACTGGGGTGCCTTATAGGATTTATCCAAGATGATGAAGAGGACGTGCCGCCTGAAAGCCTGAAAGGGAAGAGCAAACGGTCAGAGGACCCTGGCCTGGGCGGCGCAAGGCTCTCCGATGCTTAAGTCAGTTCAGGGACTGAGTAAGGGAGATAGAGAAAAATTGCAGAGTAGGAGTGTGCGTTATGGGTTGCGTACCTTAGAATGGAGATGAAGATGATATTTATAGGAGATGGGGGTGTCTTACGTGGGCGAGCCTTATGATGGGCCCTGCCACGTGGGTGGCCTCGTCCACTCAGCCCACACTTCATTAAATGCTAGCCTCACCTACCCATCCCTCATTAAATGCCGATCCTATCGGGCCAGGCATTGGTCTGACTTTTGGGCCAGGTCCCATCGGGTCTGGCCCGGAGCCGTGCTTTGGGGGCGCACGTGTACCGTATAACGCCGTTCTGTCAGGAATGATGAATCGCAGGGCATGCCCTGGCATGCACCTTTGTCCTGTCATCAGTCCCATCAGCGTCTGTCAAATCCGCGGCGCCGAGGTCAGAAAGGGTGATGTGCGTCACCTGACTTCAGGGGCTCTCACCCCGGTGAACGCCGCGATCAATCAGCTGTGGTCAGTCTTGGCTGAGGGGAGGCCTAATCAAGTTGCCTTAAGACCGGGGCTAGCACTGATCTCAGCTTAGTGGAAACACTCCACACAGAGATATTTCTGAATATATTCCCATTGTCAGAAGGCCCGGTATTTCGTTAGGAATTCCAAACAACAATGACAGTGTACGTCAAAATTTTGGGTTTACTTCTTTAAAGCAGCCCCGCAAAATGCCACTTTGGCCGGAAGAATTCTCAGAATACTAGTTTCCACTAAACTAGGTGGAGGGCAGCATTGGAAATTTATAATACCCCAAAATGAGAATTCTCAAAATTCTTACAAACAAACAAGCTCTAAGATTGGAAGAATTTCTTGCTTCGGGATTTCGGGTCCCTTTTCCTTTCGTTTATTCTATTAGTTGTTGAATGTGGACATTGATACTAATGGAAGTATAGGATGTCTTCATCGTGAAGGTTTTTAATCCATAGGTAACCTTGCGGGGTCCATGACAGCGACGGTTTAGATCAATGAGATGTGGGATGGAGTGCATATGCCGTGGGGGAGTGTTGTGCATTTCATGCTTTTGCTGTTTTGAGTATGACCAGGAAATGCACACAAGCTGGCGTACATAGAAGTGGCATGACTTTAAGACTATGCAGTGCACATTCAAGTAGTGTGATGTACTCCAATTTTATTTTAGGGGTTAGTAAGCCTTTTTTTTTACCTAAAAACCACACAAGTGGAAAAGAAGACATCATCTTTAATATTGTAAAATGACCCTCTCTCTCTCTCTTACTCACTCTCATGTCAATGCATCAAAGGCCGGGCAACTAACAGGGGTAGATGAATTCACTAGTTAATCCAAACAGAGTTAGGCTATTTATAAGATTGATGATGTGAAAACACACATTTCACTCCTCTTTTCAAGGTTTTTTTTGTAAAAAAAAAATACTCACACACTCCTCTTTTTTGGCCTCATTTAAAAGGGCAGCCCAATGCAGGAGACTTTCCGCCACTGCGGGGTCTGAGGAGGGTCAGATGTACGCAACTATTTCCGCAACCGAAAAGGCTATTTCCGCATTTCGAACCCATGACGTCCTAATCGCAAGGGATCAACTTTACCATTGCACCAAGCCCCCCGCCCCCGCCCCTTTGCTGACCTTATTTGTTTCATGTAATTGAATTTGTAAGAATTCTATGCCTTTGTAGCGGTTAAAAATGAAGGATAAAAGCTTAATGTCCAAAAATAGTTTGGAGAGTCGGGTGCGTGGGTCACCTTCGACTAGAATTAAAATAAGAAAAAATTATACTCATTGAAGTAATGCTAATTAATAGGAACATTGTCCTGAAGTCATTAATAAAAGGGAGCTTTGGCCGGAGGTCCCTCATAACATTACTTTGTTGCTAACAGTCCACAAAAAAAAGCCATCTTGCCAAAGGTCCCTCTCACACTTTTACATACCTGAAAGACTAATTTGCCCCTTTCTAAAATCTAGCTTTATTAATTTAAAACAAACGCTTACGTCGCCCGATATGGATACAACTCTTGGACTCATCTTCCAAATCGAGAAACCGACGAAAACGAAGGCGATTTTCGGCGATTGATTGTTCAAACAGCGAAGAAGAAGCACTTAGGTCAAATTTTTGAATAGTTTCCATTTCATTGTCTGTTATGCTCTGCATCTACGAACTCATTTCGGATAGAAGAACTCCAAAGAAGACGAGATTCAAACCCTACTTGCAGACGTCTCGGATTTCAGTGCAAACGTGATTGCAAATAAGATAAAAAAAACTACAAACACTCGATTTCTATTGTAAGTTTATTATTCCATCCTTTTCAAATCGGAGAAATCATCGATGTTTCGAAACCCTATACTTCTTTTCAACCACATTTGCGATGTTCTTGCTTCATTTTCTCTCATTATTTTTCTAAATCCAAAAATCTATTCAGGAAAATGGCAAGAACGAAGTCTGCCATTCTTGCAGAACAAGAGCATCAGAAGAAAGAAGGAGAAGAAGGTCAATAAATAATTCTCTTAATCTCTTTTACTGTGTGAAGTTTTGAATAATACTATTGTAAATTTCTGATATGTTTAAACGAATGTCACACAATCACTACTACTTGTCCAAATATAAATAACTTTATCTCAATTTTTTTTCAGAAATATCATTCGACTGAATCTATCTGAGTTATGGATGTATTTATCTTAATTGAATTTATGTTGAATTTATCTGAGATTCCATATTGGATGCAACTCAGTTTCGAATCAAAAATTAGTTGAATTATGATTGTCTTTATATCTACAAGCAGAATTTAAGATAAACACATGCTTTACAAAAATTTATCTGATTTCTTCACAATTTTATCTAAGTTTGAACACCACGTTATCTGTTATTTGAACAAAATTATCTGATTTCTGATCAACTTTAATCTAGATCTATATAATTTTATCTACATTTCTTCATTACAAATCAGATAAATTCGATTCAGAACTCATATAATATCTACATCTTTTACGTTTTCACTTATATATATATGATTTTTATTGAGATTGTGATTTTGAAAAACATATTTTTACAATGTCTTTATAAATTTTTCAAATGTTTACACAAAATATAACACAATCACTCCTACTTGTCTACCTATAAATAAGTTTATCTGAGTTGTTTTGAGAAATATCATGTAACTGAATCTATCTGAGTTCTCAATATATTTAACTTAGCTGGGTTTATGTTGGATTTATCTGAAATTCCATAATTGGAATGCAACTGAGTCTCGATTAAACATTAGTACAATTTATAATCTATTTATACCTACATACATAATGTAAAATACACACATGTTTTTCAAAAACTTATCTGAGTTCTTAATAATTTTATATAATTTCTGAAAAAAATTATCTGATATTTGAACAAAATTATCTGAAGTCTGAACATATTTAATATAATTTTATCTATCTACCACCATTACAAATCAGATAACTTTAATACATAACTCGATATAATATCTATATCTTTTTCGTTTTAACTTATGTATATATCATTTTAATTGAGATTGTCATTTCAAAAAACATAGTTTCCAATGCTTTTATAAAATTTTGCAATGTTCAGCCAAAATGTCACACAATCACTGCTACTAGTCCAAATATAAGTAAGTTTATCAGAGTTATTTTAATAAATTTTGATCGCGTAGTAGCAACTACATTTTGTCTCACTGTTTCCATGTAAATGAATCTATCTAACTTCTGGATGAATTTATCTTAAATGAATTTATTTTGAATTTATCTGATATTACATAATTAGATTGCAACTGAGTTATGAATGAGAGTTGATACGGATTGTAATGTATTTATAACTGTGTGCAGAATGTAAAATGGACACATATTATTCACAAAGTTATCTGAATTCTGTATAATTTTATCTCATTTTTGAACAAATTTATCTGATTTCTTAATAAATTTATCTGAATTTATGCAAAAGTTATCTATCTGTATAATTTTACTGTATGCAGCAAAAAAAATAAGCAAAAGAAAGAGGCAAGAAGAAAATTCATCGAAGAACATACAAGGGAAGAAGAAAAAGAAGGATGAGAATGATACAAGCCATTACCAATTCAGATCTAACTTGGTCTCAGTCGTCAGATTAGTTAATGGCATAAAGAATTTGATATCAGAATTACATAAAGCTGAATTGAGAAAGACACCTTTCTGGAGCCTAATTGAGTGCATTCTGGATGGCACATTCTCAGAAAAGGTTTGCAGAAAGTATGACAACGACATTATGTTGATCCTCGATACATACAACAGCAAGAGGAGGCAGTTCAAAATAGGAAAATCCTATGTGTCATTCACTGCAAATGACATATCACATATATTTGGCATACCAAATGGATCAAAACCACTTGATTTGAAATATGGAAAGAGAAAGGGATCTGAATTCATATCTAGGAGATTCCAAGGTCCTTCAAGGGTTTCAGCTCCAAAGATTAAGGAACAGCTACATCTTGCATTGAGTGGATCAACAGATATTGAAATTGCTGATGTTGCCAGGCTAATATGCCTGTATATCCTTGTGGTTCTTTTTTTTTCAACCCATGGCAACACAATAGGGTGGGCATACGTGGGCTATGTTGAAAAGTACATGGATATGAAGAACTATGCCTGGGCAGAAGAAATATCAAAATTTTTAATGGAATCAGTACACAGTAGGAGCCGTGGTTCTGATAAAGTCATTGGCTGCCTTATTGCATTACCGGTACAATATACAGCTCCATACTAAAAACATTTGAATTCAAGTTTAGAAATAATGACATATTAACATGACTTTTCTAATTTTGTAACAGTATTGGCTGTGTGAACATTCAACAATTGTCAGCCCAAATGAGTCTTTGCATTTCCCACGGATACTAAAGTGGAATCTAAGGGCTGTCAGTATGGCACTTAGGAAAAACCACTTCATACACTAAAAGTTAATGAGGTACTCTATTATATAAATAATTATTTGTTCTTCGTTTTCACTATCTAATTTATCTAATATCTTAATCTGACATGTTCAATCTAACACTGTTACAAACTGCAGGTCCTTGGTGACTCATTAGAGAGCACACTGCTTGAATCGCAGCGATTCCTGTCTTTGTTAGGCAGTGTCAGTGGGGCTGAAGGGGGTTTAATGCAGATAGAAGGAGAAGAAGAGGTAAAAGAAACAGAAAAATTCAAGAAGAAAGGATAGTAGAAGATAATGAAGAGGGTGAAGAAGAAAAAAATAAAAATGTATCACAACATGTAGTTGAATCAGAAGAAGAAAAAAGCAATGAAGGAGAGCAAGAGCAAGGACATGAAGAAGAAGAACATCAAACCAGAAAGAAGTCCATGTAGCAGTAGAAGAAGCAGAAGGAGAAATGAGAATGAAGGAGAGGAGCAAGAGGAACCAGATGAAGAAGAAGAACAACAACAGGAAAAGGAGAAAATGAAACAGATAATAAAATGAATGAAGGCAACAGTCTGATACAGACGATGATAGAGACATTGGTCATATCTGAATTGGAAGAGCAGAGAGAACAAAACAACAGTGAAGAAACAACTTCTGCTGGTGTGGAGATGGCTGATTATCACCAAATGGCTCTAGAGACAGATCTGGTGGTCGCCAACATTTTAGCTGATATAATTGGAAATGCCACCATGCATCAACCAATGTGACATCTGAAACAATAACTGGAACCGAACAAGAAGATGCTGACATTGGGCCTTCTACTAGTAACCCGTCACACTCAATCAAAAACACAAACTACAAAATCTAACTGAAGAGCGTGACAGGGCAACTTCGTTAGCCAACCAACTGACCAAGGATAATAAAGATTTACAAGAACAGATTCAAAGGATGGCTATTGAACTTGAAAGGACATCAGTAGAAAACAACAGTCTGAAAAGGAAAGGCTTGAAATGGAAAAAAGAATAGAAAGCTTGCTTAAAGAAAGAGACAATGCTCTATTGATGATTGAGCAGTTGACAAATGAGAAGAATTCCCTTGAAACATGTGACGTCAAAACCGATCAAACTATAGAAGATACTTCTAGAATGGTGAACTCCTTAAAAGAGCAGCTCAAACATCTATGAGTGTGTCAGATATACAGTCCTCAAGAGCAGCAAAGGCAGAAAATGAGGGGAAGGAGCTGAAGAAAAAATAATAAATCTGGAATCGAACAACATGAAATTACGGCAGCTGTTAAAGGAAATGACACTTGATTATGCAGAGAAAGGATTGGAGTGGGCTGGAAACACATTGGATGATATCTTCCAGTCTCCAAAGAACAAAATTTCAGAACAAAAAGGGTCTAGAATCGCACAGAAAAAGCGGAGGGGTCTGCAGCAGATCAGAAAATTGAAGAGAATGCTGATGAGGTAATTTATTTACACTTCCATATTTCTTTTGAATATTATTCTTTGGATTGCAACTATCTTACCTGACCTTTAGTATGCAAAATATATGACTCTCTTTCAAATTATCTGACTCTCTAACAAATTTATGAATTCTGACTGAACTTGTAACATATCTCAATTAGTGGCGACACTTATAGCAACAATGTTATTTTTGCCACAAAAAGACTCACTTTAGTGAAGGTATTATAGGGATCACATTTAGTGGCAACTTATATGTCATGGCTAAAGGTCATTTTGGAGGAAAAAGAGAATTAGTGGTGAGTTTTAATCTTTCACCCCTAATGTGGTCTAGGATTCTAGGAGTTTAGCAACAACCTTTTTTTCATAGCTAATTTCTTATATGTCATACTTTTAGCTATACTTTTTTTTTATGGGGCATCATCAAATTTTACTTTGATTGGGGTGGATCCCACTGTATGACTGATCACACACTATCAAAGATGCCAACAAAGTCTTCTAGCATAATCAATGAGTCTTTTAATCAAGTTGGGTTGAGATTTGAAGCTAAAAAAATTACTGATGCGTGAAAATTGAGGGCGTCAGTAGACTACGCGTGTGACTAAAAATACGTGCGGAGCTCCATTATGAATCAACCATCTTTCTTACTCTAAGGCATGGATGAGAATCACCGTATTGGTCGATCCCAATAAATGACACCATTACGGTATTGACCACGTACTGTTTCTATCCATCGCAGTCGATGTGGGAGCTGTCATTGTGGCATAAAATGTTTTTACCCCAAAAAAAAATTGAGAAAATATTCAAAGTAATCCATAACTTATAAAATGCTAGAGAATGATGTTGATTTCCATTAGTAACAACTATAAACTAAATATTGGCCCCTAAATCACACCATCTGGTATCACTGCTTAATCGTATCAATTTAATATGCTAATATTATAATTTTTTCTGGTATTCTTTTTAATTTACAGATCAATTATGTAGCCCACATTGGCTACAAGAACACTACTTGAACTTTTTCTTAATGATTTATGACATTTTTTAAAATAATAAATATGACATTGAACCAACTCCTATAGGAATAAAATCTATTGAAGGCTTATTAGGGAGGCATTTGTTATGAGGATTTAGTTTTTTTTATAAGTGGGTTCTATTACTGGGGTGTAGGTCAAGAAAAAATTTCGATACCGATGGGATTTTCATTATATTGACTACTATAAGCATTTGGATTTTAGCATTATATTTTTAATTCAGGTGACTTAATAAGTGACAAATCCGATGGGCTCAATTTTAGTTCGATTAAAATTTGTTGAGGACCCACATCAACAGGAGGCATTTATCTTTAATGGATTTTATTTTTAAAAGTAGGCTCACTATAAAATCTTTCAATTAAACAAAATAACTTGGGTCCATTAGATAAAAGAGGGGATTCTCCAAGGACTTGGTCCTAACATCATATATATTTTTTTTCAAATAGCTTAAAAGTGATAAATTTGATGGACCCAATTTTAGTTTGATTAAAATTTGTTTTAGGGCCAATATCAAGAGGAGGCATTTATTTTTAATGGATTATGTTTTTATGAATAGACCCACAGGTAAAGTTATTTCGATTAACAAAAATATATTCGGTTCACTAAAATGTGGGGTGAATTCTCCATCATACAACTTTCATTACTCAATTAATAATTGCCCGCCCTAAACCCATTCTTTCCCGCCATCAATTTTATTTATCTACAAAACACCGTCGGTCTCCATCTCTCTCTCAATTTCGAAACGCGAAAGGGAAAAACTCCTCTCTGTCTCGCTCTCTGTCTCTCGCCGATCTAAAGCTGTGGTGCCTGGATATCCTCCCTGCAGATCCGAACCCTCTCTATCTCGGTAACTCCTCCCTGTATAACTCTTTTTTTTTTTGTAAACCCCTCTCTATCTCAGTAACCCTCTCTCCCTTTCTCTTTGAATTTGGATTCTCTCCAACATCAACACAAAGAATTGAGGATCTGCTTAAAAGATTGTAACATCTTTCTTGTTCTATTTGTGAGAGTTCCGGGTTTGTTTTTAGAGGTTTTCTCACTTGGGGACTTTATACTTGTTTGGGTTTTTTCCTTCAATGGGGTTTGATATGGAACTGGGAATTACGGTTTGAGTTGCTGTAGTTCTTTTTTGTTTTCATATTGTTGTGATGTGACTGTTTTCTTGCTTATATGATTTGCATTCGTGTTCAAGAACATTGAGCATTTCTGGTGTTGCAATTCACGAACTAGGAGTTCCAGTATAGCGTTATCCAGTTAGAATTGGCTAAGTTTTGACTTCAAAGGTGAATATTTAAACCACTGGAATATTTTAATATCGCAGTACAGAGATTGATATGAATCTTGTAATACCTACTGCCTTTGCGATTGGATTGTTACCAATATGACAGTGTATAATATTTATATATTGAGAATCTATAATATTAAGACTATTCAGTGACTCCAAAACCTATAGAAAGATTGAATTTTCTTGTTCTAGTCCTCTTTATAATTATACCATGTAGCAATTTTACATATATCCTATAAAGAAATATATGTTGTTGCCCTATCTTTTTGGATTGGTTCACATGCTGTTATTGGTTCACATGCTGTTGTCCTGTTAAACCAATTCATGTTTCACTGCTAATACAAATCCAAATATGACATTCAACAAACCATCAGTCCCATTCAATCCATTTAAACATCTTTAAACTTCCAGGCCTAAATCCTAGAAAAAAGGAAAATCTTGGGGTTTTCTTTTGCTGATATTTTCTATGAAGTCTGTATTTTGTTAGAAATAAAAGAAACCTTACTTTTCATTATTTCAATAGCTACTCCTGTTAAGTGCTTGTCATGTACTCAAATAACATAGTGCTTTTGTTGTCATAGTGTAGCAAGGAACATATTGCTTGTCATGTACTCAACAAAGCACATGAGAACTTCCTTTGTTTGAGTACTTTAATTGAGACATAGTGCTGTCATGTACTTTTCATTGAAGTGCATAGTGGACCATATATGAAAATTGAAGGCCTGGGAACTTTTTCATTCTCAGTACGTTGTCTTCTCTTGGCATTGCATTGGTGTGCCAGAAGTTTCCTATTTCCTCAAAAGCAGAGATACAATTTTCTAAAAGGGATGTCAGACTTGCAGGGGGGTAACATTTGCACTTGGTGGGCTACTGTTCAATTTGAAGAAGCTGTTTAAGCTTTACAATAATCCAACTCTGCATTTTTTGTTTCACCACATCATTTCACTAGCTGCAATGTTTTTGAAAAAAAGAGCAACATGCCATTGCTGGCCAACACATTATGGTTTTTCTATACAGCAGAACATTTTGGGCAGGCTCGCTCTCATTTCTTTGAGGTTGGCTCAACTTTATGTAAGTGCCTGTTCATGTTAGAATCAAGTCGTGGATGGTTATCATGGAACTTCTTTCCAAAGGATGTTCATTTTTAATTTTTTTTGTCTGCTAGTTCAATCTAGAAGTAGAATTCGAGATTGTTTCAAATTCTATAACATCTTAAAAGGTTAGTGTAAATCTCAATACTAGTTTTTGTTTTTAACCCATTCATATTCTGCTTTATAAGGCTGAGCTTGATTGAACTCTGCATAGAGAATAGATGTCATGGGTAAAGTTAAGCTTTTCAAACTTTTGGTGGGAAGGTTCATAGTAAGATTGTTAATACCTCTCAAGTTCAACACATGTTTTGAAAATTTCATCTTACTGGGAAACACATTCTTTTTATTTTAAAAATTATCCTTTTGGTAGAAACACTCTTTCTTACAACACACCCTTCATGTGTGTACATTTTCATCTTTTTCAATTAACTATCCATATTGAACCTCACTGCTCAATCTGTCACCCATGTTCTGGATTTGTGAGGACCAAGCTATCCAAGATCTCAATAATGAGGACTGAGTTTGAAGCTTGAAGTTAGAAATTTTTTGTCCCACAAGTAGATGATGTGGGGTTTTGGTTATTCAAAAAGTAACTTTTTTTCTCTTCCATCATATAACTTTTAGATTTGTCTCCCATGTTGATTCTTACTTCTATCCTTTCTGTGTACTCTGCTCATCTATTGGCACATCTCCAGCACATGCACTTGTTATTTCATCATTGGGCAACATTAATTGAATTTCCATGCAATAATCCATATCTAGCTGCCATCTTATTGAAAAATGCCCTTTAGCTGTGTTGATGGAATTTTAGAAGAATGTTATTTAGTTCTTTCCTGTTCTCAAGTGTTTCACAGGAACTCTCTATCCCAATTTAATTTAACTTTTGACTATGCAGGTTCATGTTAATGTGTGCTTGGCGATTGTTGTTGTCATACAAACTTTGGACTGGAAGCTGCATGCTTTTGATGTGTTATCAGAATTCGATGGGAACAATGAAATGTCTAATGGTCCAATGCTGGTAATTTCTTATTTTGGAGTTTGGAGCTCTATATAGTTTTTGCTTTCGACTTTGGTGATAATAATTTGCACTGTGCAGCATTGCATTTTCTTAAAAATTATTGTTGGCTAAAATAATTAACCAATTTTTGTCTAAAAATGTTATGGTTTCATGAGTCTTGAGTCTGATTCTTTGCATTAACTTGGCAAAATAGCCATGATGTCCGATATTGAATCTCAGACTGTCTTGTAATGGGTCAAAGAAACAATAAACTGTTGAATACTGAAAAAGGGCGTGTTTAAAAAAAAATGGGTGCAGTACATATGCTCAAGTTGGAGAACTTTGAAAGATTGATAAATAACGTTAGATGCAGAAATTTTTTTTTATAGCCTCAGTTTCCTGACATGGAACTTGGCTTTCATTAATTTCCTCCGGGCCACTGCTAGTATGATTTGGAGGGTTTACATCAATTTTGACAGTAAATATTTTTATAGTGTTTGTCTGGCTCTTGCTTGTTCTTATTTGATTGGAATTTGGGATGTCCTCCCTGCATGCATCTGAGAGCCTTACCTAAACAAGGAGTATTGCAGACTGTAGTATATTAACCTAGTTAATACTGCTACATGTGCCTACAGGAAGTCCTTGAGTTCTGATGATGGATCCTAAATCCTTCATGGGATTTACATAAATAGTTATTCTTAAAACTCTATATATTTTCTAGTATGGACTGAGTAATACTTTTCCCATCCCCAGTGCTTGTGTAGAGTTAGGATGATGGTGTTGTTGCTAATCACAGGTTATGTGTTCGTGTCAATTAATATCTCAAAAAAGAAAAAAAAAAGTGATAGTGCAGAATGTGTAGAATAATGAGGGATATTTTGGGATTTTGGATGTAAGAAAGGAGGGTCTGAACACCAAGAAAATCATCAAGGAAACCTGGTTAGATCTAAAGGGTTAATAATGGAATTCTACCCCTTGATAGAAATAATTATTTTAATTATGGACGGCCAACAAATATTAAGTTGACCTTCATAAATTAGTCTGCGAAACTCCTTATGAATGGTCAGGATTGGGCCTAACGGTGTGATTTTTGAATTATGTACAGAAGTACCCCACATGATTTTGAATTATATGTCCAATTCTGATAGGCTCTATCCTCGCTCAGATGCCTGCTATTGTAGAATCTCTAACAAAAGTTACCATTTAAATTCGGCTTCAAACATATGGGATTTAGGGATCCAGTGTAATGTTTGGACAACTCATGCAGTTCAACCAGCAATGCCATTCACGAGCATAGTTCTCCTCAATTCCATTTTGGTAAAGCCCAGGAAATCATTCTCCTTCTTGCTTGTCTAGCAATACCTTCAACAGTAGTTGAGATATTTGAAAAGTCATGTTATTTCATTCATTCTGTCATGACCAAAGGACTGCCCCTAGAGTCAATTCCATAGAAGACTTCTTGCGAATGTCAAGAGCACATGCCTTCAAGCTTCAAATAGCTTCTTTATCTGAGAAAGGCGTCACCAACCACAAGTCTGTATATAACATGATCGGATTCAACACTTTATGGTTTTGCACTGAAGATTCTTTATGTAGCAATTTGAATGGCTTGTTGGATCCCAATAAAAATAAATGGAGTTGGTAAAGTCTGACTGGGCAGCAATCAGAAAGTCTCCACCATGGGCAATTGATTCCTGGGGACTGGGTGAGTCCTCAATGGTCATTATCCTTGCATCATTACCAGTTTCATGCATATGGTCTTACTATTGGCAAGCATACAATACTTGTATTTCTTGATGCTCTCCTAATGTTGCATGAAGCTTGCTAGAAGTTCAAAGCTTGTTGTTAGGCACCTTGTATCTTGGATTCTTGTCAAGGCAGTTAGGGTTCTTCTGTTTAACTGGAGAATTTCTTCTTGCTTCGTGATTTGACATGCCGGTTATATATTATTTTTATATGTGCTTTGATACTCCTCTTTTCTCCTTTCAGAATGCAAGGTTTGAGGCGGTGCTTGGACCAGAGCGGTCAGCCTATATACATGGTCATGGGGTTGATCCAAAGCCCACGACATGTACAGCTGTGCAACGGATCCATGCGCAACTAGAAAGGGAGAATGTTGAGTTCAGGAGGTGAGCTGAGGAGGATAGAAGGCTCTTCAAGGATTTGGAAATGGAGAAAAAAAGAGATGGCTTTACGACTAGAGTCTCAGGTAGCCTCGCAGCAAGTACAGATGCATGAGGTGCAAGTTTCAGTAAAGTCACAATTCAGCACCTCCTCCAGCAGTTCAAAGATAGAGGGCAAATTCCGATGTGATTCATAACTGGTCAAAAGCCCAAGATCATAATTTTTTATATTTTATTTGAGTTTTTATTTTATTATGATGATGTAGACTTAATTTTTGCTAGTTAAATACGTTGGAACTTAATGGTTTTGAATTTGAAGTTATGTTTCAATACCTGATGGTGATTGAAAATTTTACTGTTTTCATCTTGTATAAGCAGGTTCGTGAAAAAGCAGATAAATGGGAAATTTTAATACATTGATTTTTTTATTTGTAATTCTAAACTTTTAGTTGCTAAATACGTTGGAACTTGATGATTTTGAATTTGAAGTTATGTTTCAATACCTGATAGTGATTGGAAGTTTTACTATTTTCATCTGTATGTGCAGGTTCGTGAAAAAGCAAATAAAATGGAAAGAAATTAAATTTAATAAATTAAAATTATATTTATTTATTTTTAATTCTAAACTTTTTAGTCGCGGCAACAAAGTCGCTAGTATAAGTATGAGGTAAGTTGCCACTAAAACTTGAACTTTTAGCTGCGACTGTAAGTTGTCACTGAATGTACCGCTAAAACTGCTATAACTAATATACATTTAGTGTCAATTTTGTGCTTGCGGCTAAAAAGTTTATTTTTTTGTGGCAACAATAAGTTGTGGTTAAAAGTTAAATATTTAGTGGCGACTTGTAATCGTAGCTAAAAGTTAAATATTTAGCGGCGACTTGTAGTCGCAGCTAAAACTTAAACATTTAGCTGCGACTACAAGTCGTCGCTAAAACTCCGCTTTCATGTTCTTATGATATTTTTTTTAGCGGCAACTTTATAATTTTTAGTGGCAATTATTTTTTTAATTAGCGGCGGTAAGTCTTGTCACTAAATATTAGACTTTTAGTGACAGGTTTAGTGTCGCGGCTAAAACTTAAACATTTAGCTGTGACATTTGGAAATTGCGGCTAAAACAATTAGTGACGGCACTATTAGTGACAACTTAGCCGCGAGAAAAAATATTGCCACAAAAACTTTTAGTGGCGACTTTGAGACCTTTAGCCGCGAAAAATTTTGCGGCAAAATGCTAACTTTCTTGTAGTGTAAGTAACAGTCCTATGCAACTAAGCAACACAGCTCTTGTTGTAAAAAAAAATTATTCAAATGACAACAACTTAAGCACTTTTTACAATTGCATTGCAGGGCGCTAGTCTGGGGAGCTGAGGGCATATCTGCTGTATCATACGAGGACATCATTGCAATCCTCAACAAAGCAGAATTCTCCAGCAATGTAAACATCCAAACAAATAAACTTTTCATACTATTGCTTAATTTTTGTAATATAACAACAATGGTCATATTCATATTCAATAAATATAACTAACACTATCTGCTTCAAATTGAACAGGTTATTGACGGATATGCTGACTTGTTATACAGAGAACAGGAAGAAATCCAACAACAACTTACAGCAAGCAGTCAGCATGGCCTGCTGCCCCAAGAAAAATCAATCTTCATATCAAGTTTATGCTGGGTAAAATACAATGAATCTTAATTAATAAAGTAACATTTTACTTTGTTTTACAATATAATAAACAGTTACTAAACTAAAATTAATGCAGAAATTCGTTACAGCAAACACATCAGAAATGAGAGAAAAGATTTTACACAAACAAATCTCCCCAAGCAGAACTGCAAACCACAGATTCGTGCACTTTCCAATGAATTCAAATGGAAAAAGGAAAAATGCTCAACCATTTCATTGGACACTGTTGGTGCTGGATCAGAAAGAGGGGGATTGGCTACATTACAATTCCTTGAAACCGAGATTAGCTAAAACAGTCGATCATTACTTTGAAGATGCACAAATTCTGGTATGTCTCATTCACATAATCATTAAATACAGACTACTGCCCATAACAATAAACCCCAACCCATTGACTATATCAATTTATTTATTTCTGCAGAAACAATATGTGGAGAACTACAATTACGTAAATATTGAAGAAACCCAGCCATATGGAGCTCCGTTGATAAGCGTGGAAGACGCCCCACAACAGAAAAATGGGATCGTAAGTATCGTTTTGTATAGACACTGATTCAATTCATTTTAAAGTACCAACATCATCTTCTTTTGCAGTGTCGATTGCGGCGTCATTGTTTGCTACATCATGAAGCAAATTACTCACAAACAACCAATTGATTCGAAACTGCAACAGAACATCATTGATGATTTGAGAAGAGAGATAGTTTCCAAATTCCTCAATGACATGCATCACTGCTGGTCAATTCAAAACTTCCATGCAAGGAGAGAAGGTGCTGATGATGATTTTGAACAGTGACATAGGGTTTGAAACAGGGTTATGTCACAGTAAACAGAAGCCAAATTCATGTATTTCTCTGTAATTTGAAAAGAACCACTGCAACATACTTGTGAATGTATACTTTGCACAATGAATGTAAGGGAAACAACTTTGGCAATTTAATTGTCAAAATTTCTGAATCGATGAATGAATTAAATTGTGAATGAATTGTAAAATATGTGTCCTGATATAGTTTTCGTTGATTCTCTTCACATATTTATACGATTTTTACAGAATATTACCTGTTTTTTCACAAATTTATCTACGGTCTGATACAAACTATCTGAGTTCAAAAACAATTTATCTTAGTTTCTAATAAATTTATCCGAGTTCTGAAACAAATTATCTGATTCCAGATGCAATTTATCTATTTTTTATATAAATTTATCTGAGTTCTGAAACACATTATCTGAGTCTAGATGGAATTTATCTGTTTTTTAGATAAATTTATCTGAGTTCTGAAACAGATTATCTGAGTCTAGATGGAATTTATCTGTTTTTTAGATAATTTATCTGAGTTCTGAAACACATTATCTGAGTTCAGATGCAATTTATCTGTTTTTTAGATAAATTTATCTGAGTTCTGAAACGAATTGGGTGAATTCTGACAGTAATTATCTGAGTTGACAAGAAATTATCTGAATTCTGAAATAAATTCTATAACTTCATAATCAATTTATATGAGGTATGAAGCAATTTATATGACTTCTGCTGCATATTTAATCTCACTTATAATACATTTTTATTATCAATTTTTGAAAACACATTTTAAATGAGATAAAGAATTATATAAGTGATTGCTTATATGATAAACAACACAATAAACAGTAGTAAAATGTCTGTCACTTTGACTATTTATTCACTAATCACAATTCATATCGTATCTTCTATACATGCTAAAGAATTGACTACTATTATACAGAAACTAAAGTCAAAGTCTATTTCAAATATTTGTCAAATAATAGGCTCCTTGCAAGAATTCTTATTGTGACTGCCAAACCGACCACAACGCCCACATTTATCTGCCGTGTCATCTCCCCCCTTGACAATATCCTCTTTTTTTTGGGCCTGCCGGCTGGACGTTTCACCAGAGGTGGGAGAATAACAGCTCCAGCAACTGTTGCCTCCGGCATTCCGACAGTTGGAATTGGAAATATCTGCTCATCATATGAAGCCCTATATGAATCAGTGTGAAAATAATGATCCACATAAAAATTCAGGTCCTTTCCACTCTTTTGAATCGCAGCACAAGCATGTGCACAAGGAAAGCCATTAATCTGCCACTGATAACAGGAACATATATGATTAAAAATGTCGACAGTCACTGACGGGTAAGAGTGAACATCGTAAACAGTTTCACTGGAACGCCTGACAGTCCACGTCCGTCCTAGCTGGATCAAAGCATCCAACCTCTTATCCATATCCGGGCAAATGACTGACTTCCATCTGCTGGAAACTTCCTTCCTAGTAGCCATCTGCTCCATTATTTGAACCCTTATTGTGTCCACCATCTTTGTAATTGGAAGATGACGAGCTTCTCTAATCCAGGAGTTGAAAGATTCAGTTGCATTTGAACACATCTCACCATACCGTTGACCCTTAAAGTAGGCATTGCTCCATCTTTCATGAGGCAATCCAGAAAGAAATCTGTCTACGTTGCTACCACCTTGATGCCTCAACGCCTGCAACTTAGCATGGAATGCAGCTATGGTCGGGGCATATGCACATTCCCGAAGCATCATAACCATTCTCTCTCTAAATTCGTTAGTGTATCCACCTGACAGTTTGTCTCTCAAATTTGCCTTCAAGTGTTGTAGGCAAAAGGCATGATGAGCATAGTGGAAAACACTTGAAACACCCTCTATCAGACCTGGATTTCTATCGGAAATAAAAGTAATAGTGTGATCCGAAACCAGAACTTTCTTTAAATTCTGCAAAAAACCACTTCCAATTGTCCTCCGTCTCTGAGTCCACCACAGCGAAAGCAAGGGGAAATAAACCTGTGTTATAAAAAATAAAGTTTTATACTACAAGAAATAAATATAAAAAAGTAAATGGTAATCATTAATAAAAATAATCTCAGAAACAAAAGAATCGAAAGCAACTGCCATACCTTGATTTCCATTCTTCCCTGTTGCTGCCAACAAGTTTCCCTTGTATCTACCTTTCAAAAAAGTTCCATCCAAAAATAACAAAGGACGGACATGATTAAAACCAGAAATTGAAGCAGAAATTGAAGCATAGAATGAAACAAACAGCCGCTTAAAGCACATAGTTGACTGGTCATAATCTAGCACAAAAAGGCTTCCTGGATTCACATCCTCCGCCACCTTAATGTACCAACGAAGATGGTCAAAAGATAGCGACGAATCACCATACAACTTATTTCTAGCCCTTTCCACACCCCACCATGCACGATGGTATGTAATTGTAAGTCTATAATTCGCCTTAAAGTGGTGCACAACATCAATGGGTCTAGTGAGTGGCCTCTCACGAATATGATCAATCATTAAATCAGCAACCGTCTCAGATCTCATACGGCTGTTCTTCGAAGTTCGGACTGCCGCACCACACGTATGCTCATTATCTAATGTCCTGATATAAAAATGTCCAGATGACTTCTCAATCGAAGCATGAACACGCCATTTACAACCCATCGAACGACTGCGAGAACATTCAGCTGTTACCCTAACTTTATCATTTTTCACATATACAAACTCAAACCCAACTTCCATTGAATATCTACACAGAACACTTCTAAACTCTGCAACACCGCCCTCAAACCTCTGTCCCACTTCTCTAATACCACTTGACCAGCCTGAAGACAGCAAAATCTTCTCCTTGTGTGTGCAGAACAGCGGGAGTAGATCTGTCTCAATATCTGTGCCCTCATAACCCACTAATTGAATGGCATCTTCAACAAAATCATCAACGTTTTCCTCTTGATCATCATCATCTGATTCCTGCATTTCTGATACGAAAACATCCACTGTTCCCAATCCCATTGAAGACGCCAACATTGATAAGCTCAACAAATCTGAGTCGCTATCCAGCAAGCACTTTGGATGGCCAGGCAATGTGTAAGTCAGACATACCATGTTTACTGCCAACATCTTCCATTTGTTGCAAACTTGACGAATTAAATCATCAAATCTCATGCCCAGACTAAAATGAATGACGGCAGTAAACATGCCATACTTACAAAGAAGCATTACCGGTTGCGCCATCTTTGAATTTACTAAAATCAACGAAGTTCAAAAGTCATCAGAATCTTTAAAATTGTGCAGAATATTAAGAAAACAACAACAAACAAACATTTATCTAAATTTATCTGAATTCTGTAGACGTTTATCTGATTTCTGAACAAAATTATCTTATTTCTGAACAAATTTATATGAATTTATATAAAAGTTATCTATAATTTCTCATTCTAATTCAGATAACTTTGGTTCAGAAATCAGATAAAATCTTAAGAACTCAGATAAATTCGATATAGAATTCAGATAATTTTTAAACAAAATTGAACTAACTTTATAAATCGCAAATGTATATTAGAAACATTGATAGATTTGATTCAAAAAGTCACATAAATTCGATTACATGATTCAATCAAAATTGCAGCTTGGAAACAAAATTTCAAACTATTAAACAATTTTATGAGAAACAAATTAACTTATTTGACATCTAGATACGTCAGGCTTTATCTATACGAATCAAATCAAATAACAAAATTAATTCAAAAATATAAATATAATAAAAAACAAACACAAATAACAAAATCAAATAACAAATCTCAACAACATATCAGAATCCTATACAAAATAAATAACTTCTCAAATAAAAATGAAAATGAGTATCAGAAGTATAAATCTACAATTTAAACAAGAAAACTTGCATACAATCTGCTATGAATATAAAACCTTCCTTACCTCTGACAAAAGTTGAATATGCAATCTGTTACGCAGAGAAACTCAGATCTACCTCCGTCCAAAGATGAATCTGCAATCTCTTACACACAGACACTCAGATCTGCTTCACACTGAATCTACGAACTGCTTTTAGTCTGTAATCTCTGAAATCTGATTTGAAATAATCGTTGCATATGAATTACCATCTGATTCGATTCAGAGCAGCAACATGTTTCCATCATGCTAGTTCTATAATCTGCAACACAGCCGACTCGTCATCTGATTTGAAATAATCATTGCATATGAATTACCATCTGATTCGATTCAGAGCAGCAACATGTTTCCATCATGCTAGATCTATAATCTGCAACACAGCCGACTCGTCTGCAATCTACAACCAATAAAATCTCCATCAGAAGTTTTCTACCGTGACTGCCATTTGAAATTCAAAATAACAGATTTGCGGTAACTTACAAGGGCAGATCAAGTAACAGTCGATGAGTTATCACCTACATCTCAGGCTATATTATCGTGACACGTTGCTGAATTAACGTTACATGTTTGGAACGATTTCATTCCATGCTGCGTCAATTACAGGGGCATTTTTGTCTTAAAAAATGAAAACATGTGTGCACAGGGACCTAAGACTGGAAAAAGTCTAGCTAAATGGACCAAAGACCTTAAAAAGTTTTTCCATGGACTGGAGGCTGGAAACATGGACTCATAGGGACCTTTCGCTAATTTCTCCTTAATAAAATAACTTTAACCCTCAAAAGAAGAAAGTTTTGGACCATATTGGCAAAGTAGCTATCAACCTAAATCGGACCCTAATTGGCAGTTCAAGAGTTGATCCCCTCTCCCTCTCTCTCTTATATATATATATATATATATATAGCAACAAAGCCCCGTGTTAAGCCCAGGCAAAAAATGAAATATGTTAAAATTTAAAATTTTTTTTAAAATATTGTTAAGATAAAATAAATAGAAAATAGGTTTTTTATTATCTTTGAATATTAAAAAAATTTCTATGTACGAAAATAAATATAAAATAAAGTAAATTTACATAACACGGCGACCCCTTGAATTTAAAGGCGTTGACCATTACGACCATCTCATTTACGGATATATTATACCATTGATGATTGAAAATATAAGAAAAAAAAAACAAACCGGATGAATCTACATCTACTAAAAAGAACCAAAAGAAAGGGATAAAAAAATTAATGTGTTTAATCCATCAGTGGGGGCCACCCTTGAAATATTTTTAACGTGTGGACCCACTGATGTTCCGGCATACAAAGAAGAAAAAAGGGAAGAAAAGAAGAAAGAAAATGAAAAACAAATGATTTCATCCTCAATGGGCCACACACCACATCTGAATTTATGGTGATGGAACAGTTAGCTCCCACAGATGATTGATAGTAAAAGAAAAAAAATTAAAAGAGAGGAGGGCGAACAAGTGTAAGAGAAGAAAAAAACATAAAAGATGCACATTGCATGCGTGGATATAGATATGAGTCATCATAGTATGTTTCTAATAGTTCTAACTTATATGCACACAAATCACATTCTAACAATTATCAAAGAAATTAAGCTTGTGTATGATACCAACCCAGTCTGATTGCCCACTATGGATACATATTGACCTAGAAAATTAATATCTATGTATAATCCATGAGTGGGTCCCACTGCATAAATAAGTTAAATGTGCAGGACCCACTAATTAATTTGCATCTATTAAATAACCAGACAACGGCCAACAGGCTTGCCTCCCACTTAGCCTCCCTCCATAAGTGGGGCCTACTCTTAGAAAAAAGGGGTTAAGAGGCCATTGGGATTTCATCCAATTGTGGAGTCCAATCTTGAAATATATTTAATACGAACTGGTGCCCAATGGATCCATCTATTTGGGGAAAAAAACTGAAAGGAGAGTAAAGGAGCAACAGTTTGGATTTCATTCATCGGTAGGGCCTACAAATTAAGCATATAAGTCCGGGCAAAAAATGAAAATATCTTAAAATTTAAGAATTTTTTTGAAATATTGTTAAGATAAAATAATTAAATAAATAAAAAATAGGTTTTTTTTATTATCTTTGAATATTAAAATTTTTTCTATGTATGAAAATAAATATAAAATAAAGTAAATTTACATAGCATGACGACCCCTTGAATTTAAAGGCGTTGACCATTACGGCCATCTCATTTATGGATATATATACCATTGATGATTGAAGATATAAGAAGAGGAAAACAAACCGGATGGATCTACATCTACTAAAAAGAACCAAAAGAAAGAGATAAAAAAATTAACGTGTTTAATCCATCAGTTGGGGCCACCCTTGAAATATTTTTAACTTGTGTGACCCACTGATGGCTCTGCATCTAAAGAAGAAAAAAGAGAAGATAAGAAGAAAGGAAATGGAAAACAAATGATTTCATCCTCAATATGCTACATACCACTTCTGGATTTATGGTGATGGAACAGTTGGTCCCCACAGATGATTGATAGTATAAGAAAAAAAAAATTAAAAGAGAGGGGGGCGAACAAGTGTAAGAGAAGAAAAAAATATAAAAGATGTACATTGTATGGGATGAGTGTACGTAGATATAGATACGAGTCATCGAAGTATGTTTCTAATAGTTCTAACTCATATGCACACAAATCACATCCTAACAATTATCAAAGAAATTAAGCTTGTGTATGATACCAACCTAGTCTGATTGCCCACTATGGATACATATTGATCTAGAAAACTAATATCTATGCATAACCCATGAGTGGGTCCCACTGCATAAATAAGTTAAAAATGCGGAGCCCACTAATTGATTTGCATCTATTAAGAAACCAGACAACGGCCAACAGGCTTGCCTCCCACTTAGCCTCCTTCCATAAGTGGGGCCCACTCTTAGAAAAAAGGGGTTAAGAGAAAGCCATTGGGATTTTGGATTTCATTCATCGGTAGGGCCCACAAAATATATTTAACATGGGACCCATTGGTGATTGAAGATCTAAGGAACAGAAAACAAACCGACCGTAAAGATTTGCTTATAATTTGGATAATGGCAAGAAATAAGACTCAAATTCAAATGTTCAAATATCTTATGAGAGAGGTTTTAGGAGAGAAAGAGTAGCCCAAAGTGAGGTGGCACCTTAAAATAATGTGGATCTTTTATGCATATTTCATTGAAATGAGAGACTTTTTAGGGGTCAGGTGGCACCCCTCACAGCCCACCTCCCCCTTTGCTTTAATATATACTAGCAAAATCCCGCGCTATGCACGGACCACGGAACCACCAAATGCACAAACTGATATGAATTATTTTTAATAAATTTATTAACTAGTAAACTCGTGAGTCCTTTTTTTTTTTGCTAATTTGATCTTTATGTTTTTTTCCAAATATTTTATTCTTTAGGTGAGGCATGAATTTTATTAAAAAATATCAAATGATCATAGACCTAACAAATTGACCTAATATATTTAAGTAGGACCAAGATGAATGGGGTCCACCAAAACACCACGCTATGCACGGACCACAACCACCAAATGCACAGACTGATATGAATTATTTTTAATAAATTTATTAATTAGTAAACTCGTGAGTCATTTTTTTTGTTGCTAATTTGATCTTTATGTTTTTTTCCAAATGTTTTATTCTTTAGGTGAGGCACGAATTTATTAAGAAAGATCAAATGATCATAGACCTAACAAATTGACCTAATATATTTAAGTGGGACCAAGATGAATGAGGTCCACCATCTCTATTCTAACCGTTCATAAAATTATATGATGCAGGCTGGGACCCATTAATTGATTGATAAAGATCAAATGATCAACTGATCATAGACCTCTCAAATGAACTAAACCTAACCTATTTAAGTGGGACCCCCAAGATGATGGGGTCCACCATCTATATTCTAACCGTCCATAAAACCATATTATGCGGGATGTGACACATGAATTGATTAAGAAAGATCAAAGGATCAAATGATCGAAGACCTAACAAATTGACCAAATATTTTAAGTGGAGCCCAGATGAATGGGGTCCACCATCTTTATTCTAACCGTCCATAAAATCAAATGATGCGGGCCGGGATCCATGAATTGATTAATAAAGATCAAATGATCATAGACATCACAAATTGACCAAACCTAACCTATTTAAGTGAGACCCCCAAGATGAATGGGGTCCACCATCTATATTCTAACCGTCCATAAAACCATATGATGCGGGCTAAGACCCATGAATTGCTTGATAAAGATCAAATGACCATAGACCTCGCAAATTGACCAAACCTAACATATTTAAGTAGAACCCTCCCAGATGAATGGGGTCCACCATCTTTATTCTAACCGTCCATAAAATCATGTTATGCGGGATGAGACCCATGAATTGATTAAGAAAGATCAAATGATCAAATGATCGTAGACCTAATAAATTGACCAAATATTTTTAAGTGGGACCCAGATGAATGGGGTCCACCATCTCTATTCTAACCGTCCATAAAATTATATGATGCGGGCCGGGACCCATGAATTGATTAATAAAGATCAAATGATCAAATGATCATAGACCTCACAAATTGACCAAACCTAATTTATTTCAGTGGGACCCCTAAGATGAATGGGATCCACCATCTATATTCTAACCGCTCATAAAACCATATGATGCGGGATGAGACCCATGAATTGCTTGATAAAGGTCAAATGATCAAATGATTATAGACCTCACAAATTGACTAAACCTAACGTATTTAAATGGAACCCCTCAGATGAATGCGGTCCACCATCTCTATTCTAACCGTCCATAAAATCATATTATGCGGGATGAGACCCATGAATTGATTAAGAAAGATCAAAAAATCAAATGATCATAGACCTAACAAATTGATCAAATATATTTAAGTGGGACCCAGATGAATGGGGTCTACCATATCTATTCTAACCGTCCATAAAATCATATGATGTGGGCTGGGACCCTCTTTTTCTTTCTTCTGCTACTCTTATATTTCTTCTTCTATTCCTCTGCCATTAATTTATTTTTTACCAATGTTCTCTGTATTTGGAGTAGCAGATCAAGTAACATAGTGTAACCTTTTATTTAGGAGGAAGTTATATGGAAGTTGGTTTAGAGGAGAGTGGAGATAGAAGAGATTAGCCTGATACCTGTCTCCATTTATGCTGTGGGTCCACCATATCTATTCTAATCGTCCATAAAATCATATGATACGGGTTGGGACCCTCTTTTGCATTCTTCTGATGCTCCTATATTTCTTCTTCTATTCCTCTGCCATTAATTTATTTATTACCAATGTTCTCTGTATTTGGAGTAGCAGATCAAGTAACGTAGTGTAACCTTTTTTTAGGAGGAAGTTATATGGAAGTTGGTTTAGAGGAGAGTGGGGAGAGAGGAGATTAGCCTGACACATGTCTCCATTTATGCTGTGTAGTGAGGGATGGAAATTTGGAGGCTTGTGGTTAAAAGTATGGGTAATACATTCCAATAGTTATTGGATGAGCCCATCTGGTGTGGCCTTAACTTTCCCATTATTCATTGATGAGCCCCATTTGAATGAAATACATATAATTAGAAATGAGCCCCATTATTTATTGATCAATAGACATTCCTCCGACTACACCTTTTTCATGATTTAAGCAATAACTCTTCCAATGATAAACATTAATCCAAAAAACAAAACCATTGCACACCCATCAAAATCTAACCTTAATACGTACTATTATTATTTTTGCTCAAAAAAGATGAAATCTTTCCAATAGGGTAAAAAAACCATAAGATAAAACAAATACAAAAGATCATATCTGTTGTGGGCCTTAATTTACTCATAAATGTTTGTGAGAAAATTGATTTTTGAAGGTGGGCAATGAGTATCTTTTGTGAATACATTTAATTAAAAAATGAGCCCATCTAGTGTGGGCCTTAACTTTCCCATTATTCATTGATGAGTCCCACTTGAATGAAATACATTTAATTGGAAATGAGCCCCATTATTAATTGATTAGCCCCACTTGAATGAAATACATTTAAGTAGAAATGGGCCCTATAGACGTGTGTGAATAGACGTGTGTGAGAAGGCACCATTACTTAGAAATATAGCACATCTGGTGTGTTGGCTTATTTAGGGATCTCATGGAGAGATTTTAGGCTTTTGAGTGAAAGATGATTATTCATGGAGAGATTTTAGGTCTTTTGAGTGTGTAATAGATATATAGATTTTAGGGATAAGGGCAACTCCGGAAATGGCATTGCAAAAAGTTTGAGGTTGCGCCAGGTGTCTTTATATGAGGAAGAGTACATCCCTTTAGTAATATAGATAATATGTTTTGAGTTAACATTTCTACCCAAATTAATCAATGGGTTTGGGTTTGGGTTGGAGTTAAGTACATGCAGGCAATTTAACTTGCCACACGCCACTCCCGACCATAGTTTAATGACTTAAAAGACTCGAACCAATTCAGGAAGGTCGAGTAAAAGTATAGCTAAAATGTGCCAAGCTCAGTCAAGACTCATACAATCTGACTGTACGTGTAAGGCGGAACCGAGTTCTTACCAAAGCCCGAGTTGACTCGAGCATATTAGAGCCCAAGTTCAAGCTGGGGGTGTTTGGAAATGAGATATTTTAAGAGATTTTGCTATATTATCTACTAGTTTAGAATGTAATCTATTCATTTAAAAATGAGGTGTTTGGATAACTTAGAAAGTATCTTACAATATCTTACTTTCTTCCAAAAACCTTCAATTACATTATTCAAGGATATGTTGTATAAAATAATCTTTAAGAAATCTTTTCTAAATACTAATGAAGAGTTTGAGTAAAAATCATTGGAGAGTTCATGAGCAACCATTAATTATAATGACCCACCATAAGTTTTAACATTTATGAGTCCCGCTATTAGATTGGCCCCACAGTGCTTACAAATTTAATGTGGGGTCCTATAGCCATATCACGACTACATAGCCCTTATTAATTATCAATATTAGGTGGGTCCTACAAATGTCATGCTCGGGGCTTTCATTGTGATTACCAACATTAGGTGGGTCCCATACTACTAAAATTAGCCGGGTTCAATGATTACCAAGATTGAGTTGTGTGATTGTAATTATCAGTTTGCCATCATTAAATGGGTCCCACTATTTGATAGCTCTCCTAGTGTTAATATGACTACCAACATCAAATGGGTCCCACAATGATTTCTCATTAAAAAGCTAGATAAGGCCATTTGTGATAATCACCATTAGATGTATTATAGTATAACTACCAACATTTGGTAGACCCATCTTAATTAAAAAATATTGCTTGGATCTCATGATTTAAATTTAATTTTATATATTTTTTTACAATAGATGGGTCCTACCATTATTATTAACAGCCGTGATTACTAATTAGTGTATTTGGTACATCATCTTGTGAGTTTTTTTTTATAAATTGTCAAACACTTCAAAGGTATATTAAAAATCTGTGAAAATTGTCAAACACCATAAGTGACACAATATAATAATATGGCACTATTTTATTCTATGATAATAAAATCTTACAATATTTAAAATTATTGATATTATATTATGCACTTATCAAAGAAAGAAAACTCTTTCTTTGTAAGTTCTTAGGTCCAAACTTTGGCCCAACCCAACTAATTGGGCCTACTCAAAAGGGGTTATACAGCCCACTGTCAAGTAACAAATCCTACTTTCGTCTGAAAAGAAAAATAAAGAAAGAAAACTCTTTCTTTGTAAGTTCTTAGGTCCAAACGTTGGCCCAACCCAACTAATTGGGCCTACTCAAAAGGCACTATAACTACAGAAAGTTGTCTGAAAAAAGGTAGTCAATTTCACTTTTTCTAGGTTACTACAGTTCTCTATCTTCTAAGGAAATACTGGTCCAATTAGTGCCTAACCCTTGTGAGAATGAACCTGTACATGCAGACAAGTTAGAAGGGGCTCATTTTATCAACCAACAGGTGGTGGATTGTAGTCTACTTATCCAAATAGTGCTTAATGTTCCCTTATAATTGACACTTTGAAAATGACTGACAAGAGACCTTGGCAAAGTGAAAGGGGCTCACTATTGCAAGCTGGAGGTTGTGGCTGTAAGGGAAAAAAAAGAGTATGAGAAGGTAAATGAAATAATGATCATGTTTTGACGGTCAAGCCAACACACATAAGCCACTTTTACAAAATCCAACCCAACTATAACAAATGTCCAGTGATTTGCAATAGGCCAATCTTTAAGCTGGAGCATGTACAAGGTACATTTACGGCCCGTTTCATGTAATAGAATTCCTATAAAGGCTCTTTTTTTTTATTAGGAAAGAACTGACTCTTTTCCAGGGAGAACTTGAAAGTCTTGAAGTATATATGGTCTCCTAAGTGGAAATGTTCTTGATTCTAGCAACCAAACATAGAATTTCAAATGTTTAAGGTCGAAAATTCTTAAATACACATGAAATAAATGTTGGAAAATTTCATCATGTGAGGCCACACATGTAAATATTAAATGTGTTATGCTATCTTTGGTTAAGCCTAATTGAAGTGATCTAATTAAGACCTAAAGTTTTAAGGCTTAAGAGTATAATTGTCATGGGATTAATATGTAGATACCAGAATTCTATTTCTAATTTGATGAGGGGCCAAATTAGAAATAGTAAAATTTATGATAATCTCATTATTATATATTAGGGTTATGTTCCCCAATTCATATGGTAAGTTCCTATTCTCTCTGACATCCGATCATCAGAAAGAATCAAATTTCTCTGGGTAGCCATATTAGATTGGAAGATCAACAACCTGTGAAGAACTTCATTCAATGGATCAAGGTATGTTTCCGCTTTACATCTCTCGATGATTTGACATGGAGGATCTTGGTTGACAATAAGGTTTTCTAGATTCTTGTTTCTAACAATAAAATGACCTCCATCAACTTATCTCCCCTTGGATAGAAAATGAATAATTGGCAATCAAATCCTTAGAAACTTAAAGTCTCATCTACTTCTTCACCTTGTATCTTTCATCCCTCACCTCTTTAATAACATTTTTGTGAAACCCATTTTACTTTGGGTTCATATGTAATATTCACTTCCCTTATTGTTCATTTAATTTGCACTATAAATTCGAGGGGGACAAAGATGTCAATAGACATCTAGGGCATGTTTGTGTAGTCCATTTCCGCGGAAAAAGTTGACGGTTTTTCGCGGAAAACCTACTTTTCATGCGTTTGGTGCGGTAGTTTTCCGCAGAATCACTTTTTTGTCACATTAGCTTTTTCCTTCCTTACCATGGAAATGGACTTCCCATGGGGGGGGGGGGGGGGGGGGGGGGGGGGGGGGGGGGGGGTTTATGGGAAGTCTATTTCCACAGAAATTGGCCCTCCTTTATAAACTACATTTCCTACCCATTTCCTACCAAAGAGTAAACACTTGTTTTTTTGGAAGGAATCCGCAGCCGCACCAAACAACATTGCCACTAATTCATCAAGGAAAAACTTTTTACACCAAACATGAAGTTTTTACTTCCCCGGAAAACCTTTTCCGAGGTATTTAAAAACCATAGAATTTGATGATGTGGCAAATTCTTCTTTCCATGGAAGTTACATGTACACAAACGTGCCCCTAATTAATTGGCTTCCCAAAGGCTTTGATGAAAAAAGTCTCGATATGGAGTCCGTAATTATAAACATGAATGATAATAAGGTCCAGGTCCTAGTTCTACCCAAATGTTCGATCACCAGAGTGATCTAAATGAAATATTTTATAAGAAAAAAATCTCAAATAAGGCCTTAGCTTTTTTTTCTTATTCCAAAAAAGGACACGGTTTCAAAACTATTTAAATTGGAGTCTTAGTTTAATTTTAAAGTACGTTTTCAATTAAGGACAACTGACAATTTAAAGGCGGATTTTTCTGTAACTTTTTCCCTCAGTTATTTAAAAATACCAAAATTACCTTTCGTTTAAAGCCAAGGCATGCTTCTAGCAGCCGCTACATGCCGCCAATCACCGTGGAGATATATATTGGTTGCCGTCGATCACCACGTGGCCTTATTTGGAAATTTCCTTATTGTATAATTACATGAAGAAAAGGTAGGGCTGTCAATCAGGTCGTGTTAACGAATTCGAGTTAGAATCACCTTAACCCGAGCACGACCCATTAAGAAAACGGGTCAAAAAACCAAACACGAACCCAATTCGTTTATTTAACGGGTCATACGACACGATCCGTTAACCCGTTAATTTTGAAAAAAATATTCATTCAACTTAAAAAGTATCTTTTTTCTAAATCATGGAGCCATACTTTATGTTTTGAGGCTATGTCCATTTTCTAAGTAAATGTTGTTTCTCTTCTGATTAGGTGTATCTTCCACTGAATAAAAGTTATATCACCCACACTTTGATTTTTTGTTTGGTAATTTGATGCACACTGGACAGCATGACTTTTTGGCGGATTGTATCGGGCTATAATGGGTTACTAGGTTTATTCGTTAACGATCCATTAATTTAACGGGTTAACGGGTCCTACTCATTAACGACCCGAACCCATTAAGGGTTACCCAAACCCGTTAATATCGTGTGAGTTCGTGTCGTGTTAACGGGTCGTGTGACATTTTGACAGCCGAAAAAAGGTAGGCCTCACATATGTCAAATTTCCGTCCATTCGAAGTGATTGTTAGGGAGTGCCCCACGTGATTGCAAGAAAAGGTACTCCAACTCGTTCAAATATGTAATCACTTCACACCCCAATACGGCATGTGGTAGGGATCCCTTTACAGTGACAATGAATTAATGCAGGGACTATTATTCTTCCATGGGAAGAAGGCATGAGTTTTGAGTTATGCCGCCCAGAAAACTGACCCACATGATCATCACATGGTACCTGACTCCTACATGTAAATTCTTCTCATATGAATTAGCTATGATCAAATCCATGGCCTCAGCTGACCATTGTTAGTGCAGTGGTAAGAAACACCCCCTCACATGAAGGAGATCAGGCTTCACACCCTGGCGTTTTTCTCAAAAATAGATAAAGCTAACCAGTGTGATAGGTAATTAAGGTCGGTGTGACTTCACCATGTCATTGACAAGGCACATTGCTCATGGGCCCATGTCCTGTGTAACGGCAAACACAAGGCCAACAAGAGTTCATGGATGGATATCACAATGGTGAGGACACGGATAAGACATATTTGGTTAGAAAGAGAAGTGATAGATAAAGGATATTAATTATGTGTGTCTTTGTGTGTGTTTGAGAGAGAGAGAGAGAGAGAGAGAGAGAGAGAGAGAGAGAGTACAGAACCTAATTCCTGTTCTCGCTTTTTAAAGTCTTCATTCATTCATCTCCCCACCCTTTGCATCAACATCACAATACATGGATTTGCTTTCATGCATGATACCCTTTTTCAAAGGAAAGAGCTTCACCCACCACATTTGTGGGTGTAATTTTTCAATTCAATATCATTTGTGGAGGTCATCGTACATATAAGAGAATGACCATAGCATTAGAAAACAAAATGAAGGGAATAGGGAGGAGAAATGCATTGAATATTGTAGTTGGAATTAGACGTAACACCCTCTTAGACTTTAAAAAAAAAATAGATGTTAGTCTGACAAGATCCTTGGAATCAAATCAAAGACCCTGGGACTCCCACCTTGGAGCATTCAATAATTAGAGAAGGAAAAACAAGAGAGAGAAAAGATCAGAGGTTATCAATAGCCTAGCATTGCATTGAATTGCACTCACAAGACCAACATGGTATATCATATTCCTTTAATTTCTTTATACTAAAGTCAAGATAAAGGTAAACAAAAATCTTTAAATATATAATATCTTTCAGGGTATATTATCAGTTCCAACATCCTTTGAAGAGCTGAAGCTATGGCCATAGGAATCATCTTGTGGAGAAGGTGTCAGAGATGGGTTAGAAGAATACCATCCAGACCAAAACAAATAGTTGAAGAAGTTGAGGACACTGAGGGCTGCTAGCCAAGGATGAAAATAGCGGTTGCGGCGGGCGTAGCGGCCCGCCGCCAAAACGCTACGAAGCGGGGGATACGTAGCGTAGCGGGGATACGTAGCGGCGTAGCGGTGCGATTTGAAATAATCGCCCAAAAAATCTAAAAAAATTCCAGAAAATCCAGAAAATTGTAAAATGAAAGAATATGTGGTTCTTTTGCAAAAGTAAGTAAGAAAAGTGGGTGTAGCGGTGCCCTCAATATATGAAGTCCTGTATCGCTGAATAAATAGAAAATCATAGTAATTATTAGTTTTTTCACATGTATTCATGTTTCTTAGTCATACTAACTTAGAAAGTAATGGAAATCTCATTAAAAAAAAACTAGAACATAAAATAAAGGCATAAGACTTAAGAGTTAGGTCATTACTCATTAATGAACATTGAACAATTAAATATCAATACTTCAACATTCTAGGTTCAAACTCAATCAAGTGAACGAACTATGAAGTTATGAAGTGATCAATAATAAACATTCAACACCAATTTAAAAATGACAGAGTAGAGAGTTAGTGAAGGAAATAGGAATACCTAGTTACCAGCACAATGAGGGTTCTTTATAAAATAATTTAATTAAGACCAATTTGAAATCTAGTAGTAATAGGTAACTATATCTTTACTACTATACAATTTCAAACATAATTAAACAGGTATAATATCTTATCTAGCAAGTTATGATAATAATAGACATCCAAGTACAAAAATGGAAAGACAACTAGCAAAAGAGTCTTAGCTATCATGGTCGAGTATGATCTTTTTTATCTTCTTGATTGCCACTTTTTTCAAAAACATATGCTTCGCAGAGGGGGTTCGGGGGATTCCCTTGCGGGGGTCGAGCTGACTGGTCAGCTCGCGGGGGCCCAGGGGGCAGCGCCCCCGGCGGGGGTTCGGGGGCAGCGCCCCCGAAAAAAAAAAAAAAAAAAAAAAAAAGGAAACGTATCGGCCGCCACGGTACGTGGCGGCTTTGTAGCGGCCGCCACACTTTGTAGCGGCCGCTACGGGCCGCCACGGATGCGACGGCCGATATTTCGGCCGTGGCGTGGCGGTATCCCCCGCCACGGCCGATATATCGGCCGCCACGCTACGTGGCGGCCGCTATTTCAATCCATGCTGCTAGCAACCAATAGAAAAGATCTTGCCTGTCCTTGTTAAGATTATTGTCACTCAGCCAACCACCCCCAGATGAATTTGAGGTGATTCTGTTCACTAGAGAGACTAAAAGAGAGCTCAAGAAGAACCCAAATGAGTAGGAGCAGTAAGTCATTGCAGTGAGGAAGGATTGCATTCCAGACATTGACTGTTTGTAAAAGAACTCAATGAGACCAACTGCTGTGAACATCTCAGAGACCCCAAATATTAGGAACTGGGGTGCAATCCAAAAGATGGAGATGGTCTTTTTTTGAGTGGTTGGTCATGTTCCTTCTCTTGCCTCGATCAGAGCTGCTGAGACCATGGAGAATGTTACCGTGAAGAGGCCAACGTCAATGCGTTGGAGAGTAGAGATGCCGGAGTCCTTGCCTGTGACCTTGCGAGCAATGGGGACGAAAAGGGTCTCATAGATGGGGACCAATAAGATGAGAATGATGAAAGGGATGGATTGGAGAGAAACAGGCGGGATTTGGAAGCTTCTTGTGAGTTGGGTGTTCATGACACTTCCCTGTTGGACGGAGAAGGTCTGGAGCTGGGCCAGTATTGTGTTGAAGATGATGGTGCAGGCAAAGATGGGGATGACACAGATGATTATCTTCACTTGCTCAACTTGTGCAGTGGTGCATAATCTCCATGGACTTTCTTTTATTGAAGCTCCCTCTTGAACCTTAATGCTTGCCTTGTCCAAGAACCTGAGAAATTCTCTTAGAATTACTGCAAGGAAAAGGTTTATAGATACTGAAGTGCTAGAACCTTTTTTTTTTTTTTTTGATCGGTGAAGTGCTAGAAAGTGCTGCTGTAGGTCAATGTAAATTGGAAACCTATGTGAGGAGTTAGGACATGAATACTTGAAAACCCAATACCCAAAATATTATCTGATAAAGTTTTTCATCTTTGCAACTAAAAAAGAACCTTGGAACTTTTTAAATCTTGTGGATGTTCATCAAATGAAAAGAACAGTTTAGTTTACTTAAATAGGCCTCCTATGAACAAATGACCTCCCCATTTTGGTGAAAGTTCCTAATAATTCATTAGGACATTCCTGAGGTTGAATGCCTACAAATTCCCAACTTGATGAATTTTCTTGTTCAAAATTTCAAATGCTTCATAAAGAATTCAATATTTCGTTTTTATGATTGATCTTCAAAAACAGTAATGGGTGATGGGTGCTCACCTTAACTTGTTAGTGTGAAGCAGTCTTCCAGTATTTGAGGATGGATCAGCTGTTCCAATGTGGTGGGTTGAATTGTTGAGGTTTTCATGCAGCATCTCTAAATTAGATGGACTAACTTGCTTTCTTTTTGCAATTGCAGCTACAAAAACCTACAGAAGAGAACAAAAGACCATGAGGAAACCAGTAAAGACATTAGCCCCACATTAAAATGCTTGTGTAAAATGATTTCAGATAAGGTAAGAAGGGTTGACTCTGGAAAATGGCAATGGTACACTAGAAATCAATCTTTTGTAAGACCATCAATAGGTAGCTCATTGAAGACTCTTATCATCAAGTCACAGTAAGATTTCCTAAGTTACACACTTTTTTTAATTAGAAAAGTAACCCATAAAATCATTCCTAATCAATATAAACATGTCAACATAATCAAAAGGATAAAAAAGAAAGTAGGCCCATTTGATGTTTCTAACTGTCTAATCTTCATGGACTTAGATCAGGCACCAAATAGCATTCAGTAGAACTGATTTTTTTAATACTATAGATTCCAATTCCATCATATATTGCTGGTAGGCCAGTGGGCTCCAAAAACTCTCCGCATTTTTCATTCTAAAAAATAGAAATGAGAATCTTGCAGCAGAATCTGCATAGGATTCCAATCCATTTCATGAACCTCTTAAAAGGAGAGAGTCTTGACTTTAGAGATAAAAGGAGAAAGGAGGCCCACTTTTAGAGTTGGGATGCGTCCATTCTGTACAAGTGTGCCTATATATGGGTGATGAAAACTGTTGATATGGAGGGTCTCCCTGGACACGGGATACCTGAAACACCTTTAGACTGAAAGATAGTAGCCATTAAATATTTTCCTTCCTATGGACCTTGGCTATATTATTTTATTGCCTTGTCTATTGTGGAAATAGTATAGGATAGTTATATTCTCCTCTTCCATTGAGGGTCTGTAGGGCATGTCATCCCTTTGCCAATAAGGTCCACAAAATTACCAAAACATAATCCTACTTTTAAATAATTGAATCAAAAATATACAATCAAAAGTGATGAGTCAGGCCCAAATGATCCAACCCATGAGGATGAGTCAGGTCAGAATAGCCCAATGAGCCAAGGTCCCAATCAGTGGAAGCCCAATTGATCCGTTCAGGTCCGGGTCCAGATCCACATACCTTGGCCAAGTCAAGGCAGGCACGTCGCTTCGGAAGCAGTCCCGCTTTTACCAGGTCCTGCGGAGAATATCTCACCTGCCTCGTCCAGCTTGAGGGCAGTTAAAAGGCTCCATTCAAGCAGGGCAAACGTTGCTGAAGAGTCGTCCCCATCTGTTAGGGGAGGACTATAAATCGAGGAGCCCCACCAGCACTTGAGGGACAATGAATATCTTCCCATTTTTCTACTCTTGTATTCTCCTAGCTTGTAATCCCTATTCATTGGAGAAGTAAAATACCACATGCAACATCTGCCTTTATGAAGTGGAAGTAAGTCACACAGACCGAACCACTATAAATTTCCTTTCTCTCTCTTATTAATTTACCGCATTTATTATTGCATTTATTACTTGACCGTGGTGTCCGAAACCCAATTTTGGCATCATCAAAAAGTAATGAGGTTGTCTCACTTGTGCAATTGGGGTGAAGATGCTGCCTTGAGGGGACCTGTTCCTATAAACAAGAGTTCCAGCTAAAAGGCTGATTAATCCCGTGGCCATGGCTGCTGCCGATACTTCGAACCCGATGTCCATCCCCGATCGAGTTTGGACCCAGACCAGGACGGTGAGGGCGATGAGCTCTCCAACCCAGAAGCTGAAGTAGGCTGCATTGAAGTAGCTGGAGAGCTTCTTGGATTGCTCGGGGTCATCCTTTCCAAACTGATCAGCTCAATGAGAGATCATGTTAGGCTTTAAATAGCCACTCCCTAAGGCCACCAAGTAGAGGGCTAAGAAGAATATCAAGGCCTGGAGTGTTGGAAAATAGGGTGGATCTCTAGGATAGGTTTCAAAACTTTTGACCCACTTGACGCAAGGATCAACTATCCAGAAGGGTATAAAACCCAGTCTAAGATCCATGTCCTCAATCTCAGCCATCATAATCAGTAAATACAATCTATTTAGAAAATAGAAACAGCAACTAACAAGCATCCATAATAATCTACAACAGGCAAGAAAGTGGATTATACCTTTGGAGCTCGGTTATGCTCTAATAGAGAAGTTGCGTCTTTATTTGATGATGAAACACTTTTACTAATCAAATAGGAATCTCCAAGACCTCTTGATCTTCCACGCTATGACCCGTATCAGATTCACTTCTTTCTCATTCGTGTGGACTACCTAGGTATAGATTATTAGATGAGCTGTTGCAACTCGCAATTAAACGCGGAGCAACAACACGACGGGCCAGTGACAAGTGACGTATAGCCTAAGCAGCTGAAACTCGAATAAATATGGACGACAAAAGGCGACGAGAGCCATGTGGAGAGGAAGGCCGTGACACCACTGCCTTCGGTGTCTCCGTCCCCTCCCCATTTCTCATCCTCACAAAACCCCGCTTTTTCTATCTACCACTTTCGCAGATCAGTAAACCCTAATCGAAGATCTCTGGTCCATTGATCCGTTAAAATGGCTGGGATCTCGAGCTTCCAGGCTTGTCGATGCGAGCAGAAGGAGATTCTTGTTGGGGACAGAGGATTAGGGTTTTCTTCTCGTCGCGGCATTGATTGGAGGGCGAAGGCAAGGAGTTTAAGGCCTTTTCATGTACTCTCTCACTCTTTCTCTATTTCAGATTGATCTGATTCGAACTACTTTTATGTTGGATTTCTCTTCTTCGGATGGAATTGAGACGTGTGAGAAATGCGAAGGGGTTTCGTTGAGTTTTGGGAGTATTGTATGCATTTTAGGATGGGGAGTAGTTTAGGGAATTATGTGTGTTTGGACTTTGGATTGTTGCATTGTAAGTTTGATGAAACAATTTGGGTTTCTTTGGAATTGCTTCCTAATTTCATTCAACCCTCATTTCAACTAAGCAAATAAATGAACCAAATCCAATTCATCCTATATACAATGAAACGATTTATTTAGGTTTCATCAACTTGTCACCATCATTCATCAACAAGCACCACCCTTTATAATTAATCAATCACGAACATCCACTTGCAAATGTGTAAGTTTTGTGATTTTCATTCCATTTATCCATTCTGAAAGAAAATGAGTTTGCCATGTGTAACTTTGCCATGGCAAATTCAGCAGCCTATTTTTTTTTCTCTCATTGTTAGTTATTATTTCTGCTTCTGTTCCTTGGCTCCTTGGCTCCTTGCTTTCTTTACTAACTTTGCCATGTGTAAGTTTTGTGATTTTCTGGTCATGAGTAGGAATGCCAACTGGGTTAGTTGCTTGGGGTTGAGTTGGTTTTGTGGGGCTCCATGTGACAATGTTGAAATTCTCAAACTGATTTGAATTGATCACTGGCACCTTTTTTTTAATTTATTTTCCAAACTCTTGAGTTCTGATTGGCACAGATGAGGTCGAACCTTTATTTATTTATTTATTTCACAGAATGAGTTTGTTTAGAACAGTTGCCTTAGTCTGTTAGTCACTTTTGCACATTGGAACCATTGTGGCGTGAGTTACACTATGGCGTAGACTTCAAATGAGCTTGATCCACTAGCCATCATTCTGGGCTTTAGCTTTATAAACCATAAAAAATATCTGGCATCTCCTGGCCATAAACTGATGTCATTGGTACCTTGATTAATGAGCATATGAAAGTCCCTATCGAGATGATGGGTAATATTTTTTTTCCAAGTCTATTCGACATGTTTCTCACACACACATATTATATATATTGAATAATTCTCACATGATATTTGACTTGGGGAAGGCTGAAGAGGACTTTCTTAGACTATTAGATGATCCCATCAAGGTATTTCTTCCCATCAATTATTCTTATAGTATTTACAATTTACAAATGATGGGGAGCAAGGATAACTTGTGTGAAAAATTAATCATATGCGTCCGAGAGATAGTTTTGGTTTTCTCAGAAGAAGTGTTCTTGTCATATATATGTTATGGAGCGCTACATTAGTTTTATGTTATGTAAGTGAAAAGGTTCCTCCTCTACAGTTTGTTGACAATGGTTATTTGAATCTTTTTTGTTGGTTTTAGGGTGAGACACAACATCTCAGTCGAGTAACTCTCAGTCACCCGAGAAGGGCCTCTCTTGATGTATCCCGGTCAAGTTCTTGCATACGTATGACTTTGGTGGACGAGAGACTTACATATGGTCCGAATGTTGCCAAACCTTCTGGAGATTTGGTAATTAGCATTTGCTTATTTGATGCTAGACTTAATATATGATATGCTCAGTTCATTTGCTAAACTGACTAAACATTGTATACAGGCTTTTCCAGCCATTTGTTTGATGCAATGTTGCTAAGTATAAACACACCAAGTGAAGAAGAAAGTAGAAACAATTTTTAGCTGCCCCTTTTCTGACCGAGCCACTTTATGTTCTTTTTGCAGGCCTATGATCTTGTTCAAGGTGCCCTTGTAAGTTCAACTATTTCCCTTTCGTCCCTTTTCTGTTGGCAACTGCTTGATAATTATTATAGTTTTTGTAACTCTTTAATGCAAATGTTCTGCAGTTCATGCAATTCCTTTTCTTTTATGTGTTTTGTTTGTCTACTTCTTTTCCCAACATAGTTGGGACAAGTCTTTGATGATGATGTCTACATCTTCTAAATGCAGTCAATGCCTTTTATATTTAGAATTCTTCTCATCACATTCCAGAGTACTTGTGCTTTTTGTGAAAGGAAGTGTGTGCTAGAACTACAATTTCTGGGATAGGGAACAGAGATGCAGATTTGATTAGGTTGCACTATGGATGATTAGGAAACCAGGAAAATGAAACAATTTGATCAGTTATTTGTAGAACTGCTAGTATATATCTATTCTGATCGTAATTCCATTCTCAACAGTAAGCTATATCTGATAGTAGTATAGCACCCATGAAAATCAGTCGCAATTATTTAAAACTGTGTAGCAATTTCAGTTAATTTATGATTTTAGATTGATACTGAAATTTTTTAAGAGTTGCAAACTTGCAATTAGTGTTCTGACATTCAGGAAATTTATAGCTGGTCTTAGCTTACATCACCTGCTGTACTGATAGTTTCTTCTGCAGTCACATGGGAAGCTTGAAGTCTGCCATTTTTTTAGTGTTTCCTTATATCCTTCCTTTTCTATTATGGGTGGATAATTTGAGGAAGTCCAGCATTTGGCCCTATTTTTCATATTACTATATGAGTTCCTACTGGGAAGGATGAACCAATATGATTGTTAAAAAAAGGAAGCAAAAGTCTGTGAACTTACGGCAAAAAAGTTCTCATTGTCCAAATTCCATTTAATAATGTTTTGCTTGAAATTTGATTCGGCAGTTAAAATCATCTTGGTCTGGTAAATTGTTGCTATGAACTTAATTTTGCAATGGGAGGTGTTTCTGGAGCTAATTTTTGTGTTAGGGAGTCTCTTCATTCTTGATATAACTTTTGTTTTCATTTCAAAGAACATGTTTAAAAGAAAAAAAAAATGCTGCTGTAATTGTAGTATTACTATTACAATTAACCAGTTCGAAATTACTTAAAATGAGAGACTAAATCTCAATTCTCAAACTGTCAAGTATGACAAGAATCTGCAGAAATAATTACCAGTTGGAAAATGCAAGTGATTGGCATCCTATGAAATTTACTATGAAGATCTCTCAAGAGAAGACAATTTAAATTTAGATGTGATGGGAGCTGTGGGTTAAACTTAAATTTTTTATTGACTTTAATTTTTGGAAGAAGAATCAGAAGCATATAAGTAACATAGTTCAGATGTCGTGCAGGTTAGATGGAGCTCTTTCATGGATAAATCAGTACCTGATCCCCCAACAGCTGTTCTTCTACATGGTATTCTTGGTAGTAGAAAGAACTGGGGTAGGTCTTTTTTTTCTGTTCAAAAGGCAGTTCGTATCTCTTTCATTTAACATGCGTTTCCCACCATAATCTGCATGTTTCTTTTGATTGCCCTATGCTTGCATCTTTGATCAATATCATGCTGTACTGAGATGAACACGTGTAAGTATTGCCAAAAATATCCTGATTTTCTATAAATAGTTTATGTACCATATCAAGGCTTAGTTGGAAGGTTTACTATTCAAAAAAGAAAGAAATTATTTTTTGGTTGAGTTTATGGTCATTCTTCTATCTATTTATCATGCCAAGTGAGTAAGCATTATTTTACATTCCTCTGTTTATGCTTCCCTGAGCTTCGCCTATTGTGTGGCCTGTTTAGACTTAAGATGCAATGAGTTTTATATTAATTGTAGCCTTTGATGTCTCAATGTCCTGCACGGGCTTGCTTCAGGTTATATTTGCTATAGCAATGGAACTACTATGATCCTTACCACAAACTATCTCGATAGTGAGTTCTTAATTCGCAGAATTTTCCGAGACAGCCTGTCTGTCCCTGACCATCGGATAGCATGGCCTATGTGACCCACCTTATGATGAATCTAAACTCCTCAGAGCGCCAACACCCCACTACCTAAATAAATAAATACGCAAGGAAAAAGGGAAAGAAAGATTGTCATTCTTCCAGGTGGCCCCCACAAGACATAGAATGGCCGGCCATTCCTGAAAATGACTTGAGTAGTGAATTCCCAGCACAAGTATGGTAACAAAGCTCATACTTAGAAGGACGCACAAGTATGGTAACAAAGCTGATACTTAGAAGGACAAAGGAATTCAATTAAACTACTCGTTTTTCATGATTTGCCCCACCCGGCCCCTTATGTAATAGGCGGAGGCCTCTTAAATACATTATTTTCTTTTCGATGAAATGACCGCTGGCTTAATAGAAAAGGCTGGACAAATGTTGAGGATTGAGAAAACAATTGCCTGTTACACCAGTAATGATGGCACGAGTGTGTGGCCATTGTTCATGATGTCCTGATGGCTATATTACACTTGAATATGTGGCATGCAGGTGGGCACCACCAAAAATAGAGGGTTTTATGGATTACGAGCATCTGCAGAATAGCCCCATCAAATGTTGCTGGCTGTACAATTAGTAGATGTGATTCTGGGTCGTCAATGGTTTTTATCTTAACCATCCATATCGTCACCTTAAATCAGATAGCTGATGATGGGCTGATTTTTGTTATATGTCTTATCACAGAGCACTCATTTATCCTATGATAACGGTGCCATGTGACCTACTTTAACATAGCTTTCAGTTCGGCACTAACAAAAAGTTGTCACTCTAGCACTACTCTTTTATGCACTCTTCTAGTTGAATACCCTATGAATTCTTAACTGGTCAGGGTCAAAAGTAGTGTTATTGATTGTTGAATGTTGATTGTTCCTTGTAGGACTTCGCAGTTTCTGTTAGAGCTTGTTTCTCTTTAGGATTAGCACTTTGGTGTGTTCCTTTTTCTATGATTAATTATTTTACTTTACTATAATTTTGATATACTGAGATACTCCAAAAGTACCTGTTTCTGGATGCTCCTTTTGTGATAAATTCCCTGTTCACAAAGATGGGCCAGTTAGTTGTGTAGCCAATTTTGGCATTTAGCTACTGATATGCTTGGAATATGCATGGGACATGACCTTTCATTCACTTTCATTAGGCAAATGTCTCTCAAACCATGATGGTATTTCCTTGTTACTTCTAAATTACATTATTCCTAGTGTTATTTGTTGGTGATTATTATTAAGAACGAGCTTCATTATTTCTTTGGATGCTTCATTAATGTTTAGTTGTATTATTGCATAATAATTTTAGGATCATTTGCTCGAAGATTGGCACAAGAATTTCCTACTTGGCAGGTATTTACAAAGAACTTGAACTTGCGTTTTATTTCCTTCACTTGGAAGTGTTATCTTAAAATAGACCATGACATCTATATGATTTCATTTGTCTATGCTTTGTTCATGTGAAGATTCTTCTTTGTTATCGAATAAATACTTTATATTAACTATTTATTTGTTTAAGCATACCTTTTTGGATTTTGCTCGTTGTTTAGTCATATGTATGTTTTTTCCTCTTTTTTTTTTTAATTATGAAGCTTGTTGGGCCCAGCTGGATTTTTGTTAGTTAATGCGGCGGAGCTCTTGGCTATTCGAGTGTCATTGTGGAGGGTTGATTCCAAGTGTGCTATTCATTGGGCTTGCAGCTCTGGGTGGGCCCCATGGTGCCTCCTTGATGTAGTTAATGAAGCTATTGGTCTAGCCCGTTAGGGTCAAATCTCCTTTAGGCATGTCTATTGTACTGCAAATGAAGAAGCAGTGAAACGCTCAGCAGAATGTTATTTATTATTTTTATTTATTTATTCTTTCTGCATTGGGGATTTGAACACCAATGTCCCTAACCAGCTAAGCTACAGCTGTGGATAAATGTTATGGTCCTTTGCCTTTGGCATTGTAATTCCTTTCCCGATTTGATTTCTTGCCCCAGCCTTTGAGTAGCTGTTTCAACGGTCTATTGTTTTGTATATTTTCTATATGGGTGCCTTCAGTGGGCAGTTGCTTTGGGCCTCTTTGTTTTCACACTCAAATAGCTCTGTTATATTTTACTATTATCCCATTTTGTATATTTTGTACATGCCACCTGGGGGCAGCTGTTTTGGCCTCTCTGTTTGCCCACTCTAGTCTTCTATACCGTATATCCCTATTCTTTATACATAATATATTTTTATTTAAAAAAAAATTATGTATAAAGAATAAAGGGTATAATATTATACATAATATTATATTGTCACCATTAAGGTAAAAAAAGAAGAAGAAGATAGGACTTATGAGTATCATAGTTTTTTTATCGGTACCTATAACTATTGTAGTAGACTTGCGAAATTCGAAACATTGTGTTTTAGCTTTCCTTTCCAATTTCATGCATACTGTTACTATTTAATTAGTTCTTGCCGTTCAAAAGAAGGAAAAAAAAATGAAATAGAATAAGGAAAGAAATGCTGCAGATATTTACAACACATTCGTATTCTCGTTTGGAGTTCCCAAATTTGGAAAACTACTTTCTAGCTATCCAGTGCCATGCATTCTGATTTTTTATTGGTTCATGAACCCAGATTTTGGTAACTCATTTTATAGAATGCTGATGTGTTTGCACTATATAAATGTTGTCCCTCTTGGTAGATTTGCCTTGGTGACTCTGCATTACTTAAGAAGTGTCCATTGCAACTCCAAAATCTGGAAAATTGCTTTCTATCTATCCAATGCTATACATAATAATATATTTTTATCAGCTCATGAATACTTTTTTTTTCATAATACATTGCATAGAATGTTAAAGTGGCTGTACTTTATAATGCAGTTTCTCTTAGTTGATTTGCGTTGCCATGGTGACTCTTCATTAATTAAGAAGCGTGTACCTCATACCGTTGCATCAGCTGCTCTTGACGTCCTAAAGCTAGTGGGTAATTCATGACCATCATCTGTTTGATGTTGTTGCTTAGTATGATTTTCTTTGATCTTGTATCAACATGATCATTTTTCTGTTAGTGTAATTTTATGATTTTTTTTCTTGCTTTTTTGGGGGCGTATAGTGCCACTCACCTCACTGGCAAGCTTTTTTATTTTTGAAGTAATCATCAGGGTTCCAACCTAATCCTCATCTTCCCCATGATAGGGGGCATGCCTTGGCACTGATTCATCAGTGGGTTGGCAAGTGTAATTTTATTGAAACCTCAGCTAATAGCCTTTTTTTCATCGGTCTATTATTCAACTAATTCTACATTATGTATAATAGCAACACTCCATTATTCTTTGAGTGCAAGAAAAACGTATATATATCTTCTTTTTTACTCTAAAGTGTGATATTTTCAGAGAAAAAATGAGTGCTAGACACAAGCTACAACTAGCTCCCTATGACTAGTAATTGAATGACTGGCTATAAGAAACCAGATGTGTTCGATATCATCAACTGACTAGTCTTATGGGGAAGATCCCAATCCACTGTTTACTAAGCTTCTTAGCATTTCAAAAGGTTATCTGATACTTGATTCAGTTCTTGGAAAACATGCTAGGTCAACCACCCATTGTGGGCTGAAGAAGAGATTGCAAATTAGGCAGCAGAGTTTGTATTTGAGGACACATTTCTCTTGATACAATATCAATGACATTTTTGGACTCCCTGTGTATGTAAAGGGACTGCTAACCAGGCTTGAAGGCAATAAACAGGTCCAAACATAAAGGCTAAGGTTCCTTCTATTGAGTTACTGATATACCGTGAAAGGGGCTTAAAAAATGGCCTTATTTGCCCCCTTTGGATGTTAACTGGATTTTTTAACAATTCAGAGCATGTGGACTGGATGTTGCTGTTAGGGTGTAGGGTGCCCCTTTTGCTTTGGATGAATCACATACCGGCATCGAATGCTTGAGTGATTGGACAATGAAGAAAAGTCTTAGTGCTTTTTTTTTTAATCGACTGACTGGAGTTCAAATGATTAGTCTAGGTTAGTGGTGACTGTTCAAAAGTGCTAGCTTATTTAATTACTAGTAGTTTGAATATTTAGTCTTGAAGTACACCTTTTTTTGTGAAATTTAACATTGTATTTTTTTGTTGTGGGGTTCACATTTGATTCATTTCTTCAGAGCCTGTTTAACTGTTTGAAAGTATGTTCTGTTTATGCCAAAGTTTAGCCTGGTTGCTGCACGAGATGCTGATGATGAGGAATGAGATGATTCGTCAGCCAGGATCTGCTAATAAGATTTTAGTGAGCAGCAGAAGTACTAATAGAAAACTGGTCGGCACATCTGCATTCTCTTTGATGGTTAGGTCAAATATCATTGAAGTCCACGACAGTCTGGGCTTCACACCCTTTATTTTTTATGGATGGATTTTGGGGATCGAAAGCGAATGCCAGGGTACAACAATTTGACGCTCGTCACAGCACAAACCGACTTGCCTTACGACCACTGATCATGACTCTTCCAAACTTTTACAGTCAAATGACATTTCATCTATGCAAACTATTTGAGCTTGATTAATCTGTTTAGTGCTTGTTTTGAGAAACATCCAGACCAATTGGTATTATTGCCTTCAAATTGGCTGGTGTAAAATTGAAAATACTCTTGAACTTCCTATTTAACCACAATGGACCACCATGTTCCTGATCATCATCTGAGTTAATAGTAATAAAGTGAATCCTGAATACTTCGTGAAGATTGATCAGATGTGTGACAACTTGGACCGAGTTGGTTTGCAAATTCTCATTGGCGAGTGTTCTAGCAACCATATTTTTAACGGTAAAACCTGTTAACATGGAAGTTGATTGTAAACATAAACATCATTATGTCTCTTGATTGGTGAGCAAACCATATGAAGAAATGCACACCTGATATGACTTTGCCCAGTTGAATTTCAAATGGAACCGATAAAATGTTCATAGCAGCAGTTCTGAGTGCTTTATTACTACACAAGTAGAAAATGACCTGTTAGCATATTAAGAGAAATGTAAACTATAGAATGAAATTCATTTTCCTCATTTATGTCATATTTTCTCACTTTTATGGAAAACTTTGAAGGCCTTGCAGTTGCTAATTTGAGCATAATATGTTATAGAATTATAGCCATTAGTTTAAAGGAAGCTTATCTCCTAATTGGAGTGTTTATGATTGCACAAACTCTTTTGAATTGTCAGTCAGTACTACACATGTTATTCAATCAGAGAAATGAATCCAATTAGACAATTTAGGGATATTGCCATGATCTAGATGATCCAACTGTTTGAAGGCTGCAAGTCATCCTTGAGTGTCAATTGATTTATTTTTGTTTTGTTCCTCAAGTTTTTTGGGAATGATTTGGCTAATGTGATGTTGGATTTTTTATTGAGCAGTAAATGTTGTCTTGCTGGGTCATGTGTAGGTAAAACTTAAGCATTTTTCACACTATCCACATGACAACTAATGTCTCTCATTCTTTCTCACTATTTTCACATTTTTCTTGTATTGCAATATCTTCTATGTTAGTAAGGCCTATATGATTTACCTTCTATTCAAGTTTTAATTGCAATACCTTTACATGGATTAGGTAGCACAACTTAGAGTTACCCCTCGAGTGCTTGTGGGTCACAGCTTTGGAGGCAAAGGTACATTTATAGCTGCAACTATTGTGAATCCATACTTATACATGAATATCAGAATTTATTTATCTAATTCTCAATTGTCCTCACTTAATATTTCTGTCATATAGACTCTTCTGTATTGCTTGGTTTATATATGAATGCTGTTTAATAATATAAGGAGCAGGATTCTAACCAGTAACCTATGCAGTTGCGTTGAGCATGGTGGAGCAAGCTGCAAAACCTCTTGCACGACCTGTTAGGGTGAGATTACAGTCTCTCTGATGTTCAACAGATAATGCTTCATTATTATAGAAATAGTGAAGTCCCTAATTGTGAGATAATTGTTTTGCCTGTCTTCCTGAAGGTTTGGGCTCTGGATGCTACTCCTGGAAAAGTCCGCCCTGGTGGAGATGGGGAGGATCATCCTGGTGAACTTATCGCTTTCCTAAGTAAAATGCCAAAGCAGGTGGTCTCCTTGTTCCTGGTCTTGTCGTACTTCTTTGATTCAAGGATCATAAACGGGCAAAGCATTAATAGACCAGTTGAACAGTGTCTTCCAAGCTTAATCCAATGGTGTAGCTTTTTGGCAGGTTTCTTCCAAGCGCGAAATTGTGGAGGCTCTTGTTCGGGAAGGGTTCTCTAAAGACGTAGCTCAGGTATACTCTTATATGTCTATACCTTCTAATTCTAAATAAGTGCTATAGAATATAGTGGATAGGTGGTTCTGGGTGGGTGAAGTGTTATCACTTGAAATGGATACCAAGGGGAAAATGGCTTGGGCATAAGACGGTTGGGTGCTATACTTTTCTTCAGTGGCAATGCTATAATTCTTCCCATTGTGGTTTTAGAAGGTCATCATCATCATCAAAGCAAACATTGTTATTGTGTACTTTATTTTCCTCGGTGTTCTAGCAGCTGTCCATACCATAAATTATTTTATAAAATATTTTTAACCAGTAATCTTCAGAAATGCCTTATTTTTGTGGCTGTGGAACTGTGGCATTATTATTTTATGACTAGGTAGAAATGCATGTTTCAATATGCAGCATCGTCTTTTATGTTTTTTTAAAATTGTTTTTCCTGAAGGATGTGCAGTCTTTATAAACTCAATTAGTTCTTTAATTGACTAATTTGGAGGATTATATATTTTCCTTGATGCATGTGATTTAGATAAAGTAAAATTAATTCTTCTTACTTAACATAGAATATCTATTACTTTATAGTTTATACCCCTTTCCTTCCAGCTCATTATATTGCCACTGTAATCTCGAGATTGTTCTTTTCCTGTTTATTTTTTTCAGTGGGTGGTAACTAATCTTCGTCGGTCTGGCTCTCCTGATTCATCTAGTTTCTCATGGGTCTTTGACCTCGAGGGCATTGCTGACATGTACAAGTCTTATGAAGAAACAAATTTATGGTATTTCCATTTAGCACTGTTTATTTCTCATTATGTTTCAAAGTTTCAGCCTAGGATCTAAGATGGCCATCTTAAATGCTAGTTCTTTCATCTGCTGTGATGTCCGCATCCCCCAAATTTAATTTCTATGTGGGTCATCGGTCTATCAAATGAAGTTGTACTTAAAAAGGATTTCCGAATGAAGTTTAGGTGTAGTTGATTGTACCAATATTTTTTTTATATGTACAGGAAGATCGTGGAAGATGTGCCTCGAGGTGTTCATGTGAATTTCTTAAAAGCCGAAAGAAGCTTGCATCGGTGGGCCCTTGAAGATCTTCAGAGGATTCATGCTGCAGAGGAGCTGGCTGCAGATGAGGGGAGTGGTGTTCAGATGCATGTTCTTGAAGATGCTGGACATTGGGTATTGTTAAAATCTACTTTATACACCAATCCAAGTCGTTGCTTTCATACTTCTATCATAAATACCATTGTTCCAACTTCCATGGATGTGCATGAATTTACATAGGCAAGTTTCTAGGAATTTCCCTTAACATCCTTCATCAACTTCACAATCCAGACAGTAACCTGCATGATTTGGAACATCGTTCTTGAAAGTTGAAACTGCTTATGTTTTTTTATTTTCTATGACAATTTTTCTCATCAGTCACAGAAACTTCTCATTAAAAGAAAGAACAAGACAAGGTGACATAGGCCCCCCACGGAAAGCCAGTAGGGGCCTGAAGGGTATAAAAGCATTATATCAGCACTAACCACAAAGAAAAACGACGTCGTAGAAATACAGAGATGAGCTATATAAAAGCCACCAAAGGATGGGATCTGTCCACCCCCTTGTTTTTCTATCACAATTGGGGTTATCACACTTTAGTGTTGATCATTTTATCACTCGGTGAAGGACAAAACATTCTAATAGCACACACAAATATTTATTGTGCTCATCACACGGCTGTATCTGATATTTCTAGCAAATAAAAAAGGGGTGTTCTTGTAGTTTTACTTGAAATTCAAATTGTCTTAGTATCTTATGCTCCTTGGCATCCTTATCTCCAACATAGTTTGGACCAGGCTGATGATGCTCTTTGGCATCATTACCTAATCTCAGATTGTAAAATTGAGCCTTTTGGCTACGGTTTTTAAAATCAGCCAAATTGAGTTGACATGGGTTCAGCGCTTGCCTAGTCGAGTCACTCATCCAGGTCGGCTCCCTAAGTCTTATAGGAGAAGCCCTAAACTCATTTCCACCTATTTTCCTGCTCAAGATAATCTTTGAGGGGCTTTTTAGGGACTTTTGCACTAAATTTAGAAAATTAAAACTGCAATTGTGTACTAATTGGCCAATTGGATGTGCTGCTGCTGCTGCTGCTGTGTGTGTGTGCGCTGGCTGGGTCTTTCATCATCATCATCCGAGCCTTGTCCCAACTATTTTGGGGTCGGGCTATACGAATTTTGTTTTTCCATTACACCTCTTCATATCTATTTTTACCACCTCTATCCACATCCTCTTTGGCCTACCCCTTCCTTTTGATGGGCCATCAACCTTCATCCCTCCTTAAATACTCTCTCTCTCTCTCTCTCTCTCTCTCTCTCTCTCTCCATACACACACACATATATATATGAGAGAAAGAGAACAAAATTTTGTTGATAGCAAAATCATCTTTTGGAGCATAAATGATACTCCTGGATCATCTGTTGTGTTAGCAAAAACACTAGTTGATTCAACTTCCCACCTTTTATGTCTCAGCGAGTATTTCTTCATTATTGTTCTTCATGTGATATTTTTTATTAGAAGTTTGGTCTATAGATAATTTAGAGAAGATTAGTCTTTGTATTCAACATGTTGGTTTTTCAAATTTGTTTACAACAATTACACTTTTCTGCCTGTGTGCTTGGTAAAAGAATTATGTTCGTTTAATTTCTTTAAATGCAAGCACTGTCTAGAAAGAAAATTATTAAAAGCTTAATTTTTCTCTCATAAAAAAATATGCTGGAATGCTCCTTAGCAATGGCTTTCCATTTTCATATTTATTTATTTTTCCTTTGGCAGGTGCATGCTGACAACCCAGATGGGCTTTTTAGGATTCTTTCATCTTCTTTCCATGGGTTTTAAATGAAGGGAATCAGTTTCTCAGAGAAATCAGAAAGGGTGAAACTTATAGAAGGAAGTCTCATTTTCTTCAGTTGTTCTATACAAATTCTTTCTGCTAGTATAATGATGCAGTAAAAAATGCTTTATCAGTGTGCTAGGCTTATCCATTTCTTTATTTATTGATGTTAATCCTGCCATTGTGGATTCCAACTTTTGAAAACCTGAATGGAAATGTCTTCATGTCTTCTTCTACTACTCTCGGATTCTTTAAAAATATTCGCAATCATGGAAATGGGACAAATCTCCAGTAGTCCCAGCAGGTCCGTTGACCTCATGAGCGTAGGGTTTACCAATGGACGTGAATCAATTCAGGCCATCAATAAAACGACTGGAAATTTATATATTGGTCCCTGCCAGAATGTCTATTATTTGATTGTCCAGCTGCTCAGAGGATCTACTTGGGGTTGGGGTCAGGTGTAGCCTTTGGTAGTTCCTTATTTCTTTTTGGGCCACCACTTTGCAATAAATATTGTGTTTGCCCCCGGTATGAATTGATTCTACTTGTACTACCTTTAATGGATATGCGACATTATCGTTTTTAAGATATTGTCATATTTTGTGTCCAACACAAGCCAGCATCGTGAAAAGTTCGTTTATACATGTTGATGGTCCACCGAGGAGAAGGGGTAGGCCGAAGAGGTTTCATATGGTTATATAAAAGTAGTTGGGTGGAATTAAGGAACCGGATTTGTCTAAGATGTATAAATATTCTCCATTCTCAAATCAGTTCTGCACCGCAAGAAGAAAACAAAAAAAGGTGTCACAGTATCCTTACTCTCCCCTAACTCCTCGCATGTATGAGTCCTCACTCTCAGCTTGTGCCCTCTCTCTCTCTCTCTCTGCATGTCCAAAAAATAATAATAATAACTATGCCCCTGATCTCTAGCGAGTCTGGATCCTGTGAGTGAGGATTTTTTCTACAGTGATTGTAAGTGAACCACTCACAGTCTGCCACGTCACTATGGGCATCCTGCCATGTATTGGGGTTGTTCATGGTGATGTGGCGGACCGTGATTGGTCCACTCAAGGGGGGGATTCTCAGATGATCACATTCAATCTCCAGCATGTGTTGCTTCATTCTTTACAAGTGCCTCGTGGCATTTGGTGGCGTGTATGTTTATCTACAGGTGAATTAGATAATTATCATCTGATAGTCGATTCTTCTCGAGTCAATCCCTATGAATGCATTAGATACCCACATCTAGGAACGAAACCATTTAATCCCCCTTTTGATCTATCCATTTGTAGTTGGGGCTTTCAGATTGATCAAGCCTAAAACACATGATTTGACTCTAGGTTTTTCTAATACATTTTATTTGTGTTCTACACATCGAATCTGACAGTGGGTCCAATTCCAAAGTAAAATCTACCACACACAACACATAGTTATTCTCAGCAGTTCGGATTTAGATGTGTGGTTACCGATGGATCATTTTTGGAAGTGGGCTGAGACGTCTCTAAGTCATAATGTACATTCAGCTACAGGTAAAGCTCAGTTCAACTACTAGTGACCACTGAAAAAAAACTACAAGTGACCAGTGAAAACTGATGAGTTGCCTCTAAGATTCCTATGTATTTGTGTCAGCTTCCGGGAAGTATTCAGGCAAGCATTCAGGCAACTTTGACCACTGGGTACCAGAAAATGGGCACATGAAGTTCCCTTGATTTGACACCATTGAGACTGGAGACTATCCGGATGGCCATCTCTGGTAAGAACTTGACCATTTCATCTGCATGAATTTTCTCTTCCTCCATGGACCCATGTGGATTTTCTTCTCCTTCATGGACCTCTTGCCGGCGTCACAAATGACTTGTACCAATGCATTCAGGTGCTCGAATCTTCCGACATAGGAATCCGGCAGCTGGTTTACAAGCCTCAGGTAGTCATCACAAGCTTTTGCCATCTCAAATTCTGCTCGGAATTCTAGTTCTACCACAAATCGCACCGCCTTCTTTCGATCCGTCGGGTGTATGACTACATCTATATACTCATGTTTCCCTGAAATTTAGACACCATCATGTAAGGAATTATGCAAAATTAAGTAAATCTAAGTACAATTCTATATGCAAATGTATGTATATATTTGTGCAGAGTCATAAATACTGCTATTGTTTAGAGATCCACAACATGTTTTATTCTTGAAACGTTAATAACCTGTTGTTAAACGACAACGACAAGTTTTATCATGTTGAAATCGTGATTTATTTTTATTCCATTCTGATGAGTCAGGCCCAAGTGGCCTAGAATATGATGAGCCAGATCCAAATCCACCAGGGAAGCCCAGGTCCAGATCCACGGAGTGACCAAGTCAAGGCAGGCATCTACGTCGCTTTGGAAGCAGTCCCGCTTCTACCAATTCCTGCGGAGAATATCTCACCTGCCTCCACCTGGCCCGTCCCTCGAGGACAGCTCTGAGGCTCCAAAGAGAAGTCGTCCCCATCTGTTAGGGGAGGACTATAAATAGAGGAGCCTTCTTATCACTGAGGGGAGGAACATCTTACTCTCTCTCTCTCGCTTGTAATCCACCTTATCAATCAAAGATCACCATATTCAAAGTGGACGTAGGTCATACAGACCGAACCACTATAAATTCCCTCTCTCTCTCTCATTTACTTACTACATTTTCACCTAGCATTTATTACTTGACCGGTGGTGTCCGAAACCTATTTTTGGCATCATCAGTTTGGCGCCGTCTGTGGGAAACGAAAATCAAAACTAAAGTTCTCACTTCACACATCTTCTTCAGAAATTATGGTGATCACCACTAGATCGACAAGACGAGCAGAGGGCGAGGGTAGCCCTCCACCAATCAATCCTACCTCGAATGCTCCTGCTCCCACTCCTCAGCAAATGTTGGAGACCATTCAACATCCTACAACTCCTGCTCGCAGGGCAATGAGGAACACAGCTCGGAGGAGTACTGCCTGAAGTACCGCATCTAGGATATCCAACTGCTCTACGTCGGGAGCACCTCACCTAAGCGCCCAACCCTATGGCGCAGAAACCCCGGGCGCCCAGAAGAGATCCAAGCACCCGCCATCTGTCCTCTCTGCAGACAGGAAAGTGAGCCTACCAAGTTGCCCTTCGCAGAGGGGGTCCGGGGGGGACCCCCGGCAAAAAAAAAAAAAAAGGAATACACGTCCGCCACGGGATCAGACTCCCCCGGGCGCCCAAGTCCCTCGGCGCCCAAAGCATCCCTCGGGCGCCCCGGACTCCCCCGGGCGCCCAAGTCCTTCTCTCCTCGCCCAAGGGGGGATCTCGCCCAACCTGGCCTCACTCCGTGGGCTGCTCGCCCAAGGGGGCATCACCGCGCCTCCCTCGCCCTTGCTGCTCGCCCAGGGGGCCCCTCGTCCTCGCCCAGCGCTACTAGCGCGCCGCCCGCGGGGCCCGCTCCTCCCTCGCCCGAGCCTCCCTCGCCCAGCGCTGCCAGCGCGCCGCCCGCGGGGCCAGCTCCTCCCTCGCCCGAGCCTCCCTCGCCCAGCGCTGCCAGCGCGCCGCCCGCGGGGCCAGCTCCTCCCTCGCCCGAGCCTCCCTCGCCCAGCGCTGCCAGCGCGCCGCCCGCGGGGCCAGCTCCTCCCTCTGCCGCGCCGCCCGCAGGGCCAGCTCCTCCCTCTGCCGCGACGCCCACGGGCTGGGCGCCTCCCTCTGCCGCGACGCCCACGGGCTGGGCGCCCCTTGCAGCGCCCAGCGCCGCCGCTGCTGCCTCTGCCGCGACGCCCAGGGGCTGGGCGCCTCCCTCTGCCGCGACGCCCACGGGCTGGGCGCCCCTTGCAGCGCCCAGCGCCGCCGCTGCTGCCTCTGCCGCGACGCCCAGGGGCTGGGCGCCTCCCTCTGCCGCGACGCCCACGGGCTGGGCGCCCCTTGCAGCGCCCAGCGCCGCCGCTGCTGCCTCTGCCGCGACGCCCAGGGGCTGGGCGCCTCCCTCTGCCGCTACGCCCACGGGCTGGGCGCCCCTTGCAGCGCCCAGCGCCGCCGCTGCTGCCTCTGCCGCGACGCCCACGGGCTGGGCGCCCCTTGAAGCGCCCAGCGCAGCTGCTGCCTCTGCTTCAATCCCGGACTGGGCGCCCCCTGCGGCGCCCAGTGCTGCTGCCGCGACGCCCACGGGCTGGAAGCCCGGGCTCCGCCCGCCAGCGCCATCAGCCACGCCATCCTCTCCTTCAACCTCGCCTAGTGCTCCTTGCGCGATTGCTGCAGTCCGCTCAACAACGGTCTCCGTCTGTTTTTTCTCTACTGCACCCATCATTACAGCTACTTGCACACTCTTCTCATTATCTTGGGATGATTTTCTCTCTCTTGGATGTTCCATTTGGATGAATCGTCTCGCGGATCGCCCTACGTGGTGACCTGCCTCTGCACTGTTTTTAAACAGGCAGCCTATCTCCAGCTTAGCGGCTCTCTCGCGGGTCGCCAAAAAAGCTTGGCCTCTGCACTGTTTTTAAACAGGGAGCTTATCTCCAGCTTAGCGGCTCTCTCACGGGTCGCCAAAAAAGCTTGGCCTCTGCACTGTTTGTAATCAGGCAGCCTATCTCCAGCTTAGCGGCTCTCTCGCGGGTCGCCAAAAAGCTTGGCCTCTGCACTGTTTTTAAACAGGCAGCCTATCTCCAGCTTAGCGGCTCTCTCGCGGGTCGCCAAAAAGCTTGGCCTCTGCACTGTTGTTAAACAGGCAGCCTATCTTCAACTTAGCGGCTCTCTCGCGGGTCGCCAAAAAGCTTGGCCTCTGCACTGTTGTTAAACAGGCAGCCTATCTTCAACTTAGCGGCTCTCTCGCGGGTCGCCCAAAAAGCTTGGCCTCTGCACTGTTCTTAAACAGGCAGTCTATATATCCAGCTTAGCGGCCCTCTCGCGGGTTGCAAAAAACGCTTCGTCTCTGCACTGCTCTCAAGCAGGCAAGAAGTCTGCCTCTCTTTCCAGATTGAATGTCAACAATCGGGCCTCAACCACTCCTAGATACTAAAGATCCTCCTGGCATCCCAGCTCCCTGCTGGCGCCCAGCACCCTAGCACCTTGGCGCCCAGCACTCTAGCACCCTGGCACCTTTGCTCCTGGCGCCCAGACTGCCTGTCGACCACCCAGGCCTCTTCCGGGCGCCCAGCCTCCTGCTGCCTGCTTCGTCTGTTGGCGCAACCACCTCCTCTCCGCCTGCACAGCAAACTGCAGATCGGCCGCTTGGTACCTCGTCCTCTGCTCCAACTTTGGGTCTGGGGCATTCTTTTTAGCAAGTTTTAGGCTCATCTCCTTCTTCTCAAAATGCCCCCCTTTCAAAGCTTCTTTGTGCGCAGGGCATTGGGGGCAAATGATGAGTCAGGCCCAAGTGGCCTAGAATATGATGAGCCAGATCCAAATCCACCAGGGAAGCCCAGGTCCAGATCCACGGAGTGACCAAGTCAAGGCAGGCATCTACGTCGCTTTGGAAGCAGTCCCGCTTCTACCAATTCCTGCGGAGAATATCTCACCTGCCTCCACCTGGCCCGTCCCTCGAGGACAGCTCTGAGGCTCCAAAGAGAAGTCGTCCCCATCTGTTAGGGGAGGACTATAAATAGAGGAGCCCTCTTATCACTGAGGGGAGGAACATCTTACTCTCTCTCTCTCGCTTGTAATCCACCTTATCAATCAAAGATCACCATATTCAAAGTGGACGTAGGTCATACAGACCGAACCACTATAAATTCCCTCTCTCTCTCATTTACTTACTACATTTTCACCTAGCATTTATTACTTGACCGGTAGTGTCCGAAACCTATTTTTGGCACCATCACATTCTACAATATTTTCCCATTAACAATCTGAGAAAACCCAAAAATCAGAAAAATCTCCTCTTACTAAACCAGTTACAATAACCTAATAACTTTATTTGTGACCATGGGCACAGATTTAATTTTTCAGGCATCATTTACCAAGCAGAATCACTCGGTTGAGCTTTAGTGAGTCGAAATGAGTTTTAAAGCTATGGCGCTGTGGGTAAGTTTGATATAAAAATGCATGAAACAAAAGAAATGCATTCTGTCTCATAAAATTTGTTTCATAGGGCGGCTTATGTTGCATGGGTGTATTGTACATATAAAACAAATTGCATAAAATAATGTTACCACTAATAATAAGTTAACTAGTAAAATTGTAATATAACTAGCACCAAAAAGTAAATCACAAATGAAGCAACAATGTTTAATTTAAAACAGAAAAAGGAACTTGAATGATAAAATAGTGAGTGGCAAAGTAAATGAGCTTTCAATTAAACATGATTTAAGCTTACTGCAGAGAGCCTGCTTGACTGTAAGAATCCATAAATTCACTTTTGGAGAATTTCAAAAACCCAAAGTTCATTTGATCTAATTAAAGGAGACATGTTTGTGAAAAAAAAGGGATATGAACTCTAGTTTCCATTGGTTTCCAAGTGCCCCAATAGAAGCAAATCAGTAAAAACATTTTAAAAGAGAAAAACCCAATGACTCTTCTCATTATTTTTCATAAGAAAGAACAAACTAAAGAATATTTGTCTTTCATGGGTACCTTGAAACTTATCTGTTCCCCTCATAGATATGAGCTTCTCTATCCAAAGCTTGCCATATGAGAGATATAGAGAAAACCTTAGTAACTCTAATTTCCCTTGGACTGTTAGAAAAGAGAGAGGTGTGAAGATGAGATAGGAAAGAGTGAAAGCTCACCTCCAGGGATGTCTCTGGTAGGCTTCCATTTGGAAATACAAAGAGCTGCATCATATCCTAAGTTGTGAAGTTTATCCACAACAATTCGACGCAGACAGCTCACACATTCATTAGAGATGGGATTTTTGCAGTGGCATGAGGTTGTCTCCCTTGACATTTTCATGGCTCTGTTCACTTCTTGCCGCAGTTTCGACCCAGGGGATCTGCTGCGGTATAGAATTTCCTGAATAGAAAGAATTTCTACTTCAACCAAGAAAAATTGCAATAGTAATCAACCCTTTCATTTATGATATAAAAAAAAAAAAGTGGGACATACTAGTTTAATTAAAAAAAAACCATGGTTTCTATCAGACATCAAGGAAAATCGATTTTGACATTACCTTGTCAACTTTGACAATGTCATTTTTAATTGTGGTCTCAATTAAAAGAAAATAACTAAAGAAACCGCAAATCTCTATTTAATTTCTTAAATTTTTAGAGTATTTTAGATACAAATAGACTAATAGAAAACAATATAAAGGTGGTGAAAAATGAATTCTCAACATGTCTATTCTGGAGGACTAAACCCATAAAAGTCGTATCTGTCATGGCTAAAGCCTTTCCATATTACTCAAATACTATTGAGGAGTGAGCTCCTCCTAAGGGGGAATATTAAAAAGTATTTATGTTGCCTCAACTAACGCCTTCTAGGTTTTGGTAGGAATGACTAGAGTATTCAAGATGGTATCAGAACCAACCGGTCGTGAATTTGAATCCCATGAGAAACGACTTGGCGCAAAAAAAAAAAAAAAATTGTCGCCAAAAGTTTGCCGGCCGGGTTCTCCTGAGGGGGAATATAGAGGAGTGGGCTCTACCCAAGGGGAATATTAAAAAGTATTTGCGTTGCCTCTACTAATGCCTCGAGGTTTTGGTATCAATGATTAACTGAGAAATATAATCTACCCAATAATTATAAACTGAAATATTATAAGCGCGCGCACATAAAAAAAAATTACAACCAAAGGTCATGTGATCTTTATATAGAAAGAAATTAATTACCTTGAGCATATCTTCTTGGGCTTGCCAGAATGCAGCCCTTTCCTCTAATGAGGTTCCATCTTCTTCTTCTTCCTTTTCGTCGTCGTTGTTGTAGTCATTGTCTTTTACTATAGAATGATCAGATTCGTCGCATGGTCCACTGAAAAATGAAGAAATTTGATCTTCAAGACTCTCCAAGAAGGATTCATCTCCAAGATCATCCATCTCAGTTGTGGGAGAGGAGAAATAGGAGGAGCAAAAGTAGTTCTTCTTGCGGGTTGATGAGGCTGACATTATATAGGGTGTGCCACATCAGCATGGGCTGATACTTGATAGGATTAAATTTTAATACCTGTCATTAGTTAGGAGAAAACATTTTTGCTGTTGCTGATGCGTTGTTATGTGGACTATGTCATCTATATTTATTATTTAGTGGGTGGGTGACGTGACGGCGACAACATCTTTGGAAGGTAGGATAAGATGGAATGAAGGATTGTGTAGGTGGAAAATGTAGGATCCCTTGCTCAGCGGACTGCATAGTATTCACAAGAGGAATTTACGGATCATATCTCCATAGGATTCCATACCACTTCTAACGTCCCAGAAATACCATATTTATAAATAAGGTCCTCAATGTACGTTTTTGTATTTTTTTATATCGTTTAGCGATTGGTTGATATCGACCATTATGCGGGAACTCAAATAGAAATTGAGTTTTTCAGGAGGAAAAAGATGGGAGGGGTGATGTTGCATCAACTGCATCATGAAAAACCATAGGGAGTAGTAGAGGTGATGGTGGTGTTGCCAATCCCATCCATGCAAGAAGAATCAAGACCTGCAAAACATCATCGAGCTCCCAACCACGAAACCTCTGCTCGCCTCCTCGGACGAGTCCTCCTATGCAATACCATCCCTCCCCTCCCCTCTTCCCCCTCCTGAAACACCCCCATCACCTCCACTACTTCTCCCTATGGTTTTTCATGATGCAGTTGATGCAACATCACCCCTCCCCTCTTCCCCCTCCTGAAAAACCCAGTGTCTATTTGGGTTCCCGCAGAATTGTCGACATTGACCATAAAAATAGTCGATATCGACCAATCGCTAAACGACAAAATATATATATATATATAAACGCACTTTGATGACCTTTTCCATAAATACGGTGTTTTTGGGACGTCATGAGTGGTATGGGGTCCTACGAGGACCTGCGTCGCAAATTCCTCTATTCACAAGCACTAGTAGGGTCATTTAGATGCATGTAGTCATGCATACTAGTGGGAGGGGACAGATGAAAAGGTTTCCTTATGCTTAAAGGCGAGAGAAAAAAAAAACCACTCTTATAAGATTATCCTCGCCTATGATTTATCAGCCATGGATTCTAAGGGCAATTTAACGGTATTAATTTTTTATATTGGAGAAACTTCTGCCAAGCACCAGTGGTCGTGATAAGGTAGAGCACCGCTTGTCTAAATACCTAGTGAGGCCTGTCTTATGATCCATCTGAGTGGACCATAAAAGGGACCCCACTTCATAATCAATGATCCTGAGTTTGGCACCCATCCAACTGGACTGGACCATTGGATCGAATGTGTACTCGTTTTGGATATATAGTGAAAACATGTTGGGTACTTGAACAAGTGTTTACAATGGCGATTTGAGTCTCCGTCACCATACATAACTTGGTGAGAGGAGATCATTCGATCCCCCCGATCCCACCCCAAAGTGCTCAAATGGGTCCCACAAACAACGATACTCACCTTATCATGAGCACCGATGCTCAAAAGACCGGCCCTTTTATATTTAATTCAATGGTGAGGGGTGATTTGAGTGTAAAATTGGGCCCCATGCCAGGCCACGTTATGACAAGAGTGTGAGATGCCCCGCCCCCGCCCACCCAATCATTTGATTAGCATGGACAAGCGCGCTAAATTTGTGTAAAATAGCTAAAATCATTTAATTGGAGCATTATCAGCTCACCCATAGTCGACATCAAGATCTATCATCAATCGTTTTTGTAGACCACATGATAGAAACATAGTCAGCCTTAATGTATAGATTGTTTATAACAAATATTGTTTTGGTTAAAAATCATTCTCCTGCGCACGGTTTTGGTTAAAAATCATTCTCCTGCGTACGGTGGACATGAGAACTCGCATCCACAGCTGCAGCATCTAAATTTCAGATGTGAGTCCCACTTTTGTGATGGTCCAGATGCATAGTGGGCAGGAGAAAGTTTGGGTTAGATTGAAAGTTTGGGTTAGATTGATTACTAGTGAATCCCACTACCTCAAACAGTATAAAAGCAGAAAGTTTTCATTTCTTTCTTTCCCATGTTCCTTTTCTTGCCCATATACGACAATTCACAACAATATTAATATATGATAAAAGGAGAGTATTCAGGTGCATCCATCCCTCACCATTTGGTGAGCCACTCCCCTTTTAGGAAGTGTTAAATACAAAAAGGGAAGTCCTATGTATTTGACACTCTTCTTTTTGTACTTGATACTTTCCAAAATGGTGAGGGATAGATGCACTTGAATATTTTTCCTGATAAAATATATAACAAAAGATTATTAAAAAGTTGAATAGTGAAGGATAATATTAAAGATATAGATGAGATTTTGACTTTCCTATATTTAAATTACTTAGGCTGCCTATTTCCTTCAAGAAAACATTACTTGATTCTCATTTTTAGTTCTTCACATGTTTCTTTAATTTCAATCACTTTTAGAATACATTTTCCTAAAATTTTAAAATCCAATTACAGAGCCTCTTCCGTGAGCACATGTGCTCACGTTATCTCACACTTTCTTATGGGGCTACATGGGAATGGGACTGAGGATGATCGAAAAATCTCTCACTCCTCACCTACCTATACACGGTGACAATGGCCCAAATCATCATCCTAACTATTTCATCAACGGGCCACAAATTTTCACAGTCCAAAATAAGTTTACAATCAATTTAATAATCCAGTCTAGATGAATGTCAAAACCATGACCAATGACTATAAGAGGGTCCCACTTAGATGGATCATGAGCTAGACTAGTAGACATAAAGAAATGTGGCCCAAATTTTGTAAGGTTTCTCCACTGGCCCTAACCTACTATTTTTTTTTTTTTTCAATGCAGAGTACCTCAGTTATTTGGGGCGAACTAATCCTACGATAAATCCATGTATCCAATTTAGAACACTCAACCTAACTAGCTCTTGGGGTTACCTCACCAACTATAAATAATATTTGCAGCTAAATTGAGAAGCGCGTGCTACGTGGACAGCATCCACACCGTTCCTGGGGTAGGCCAGGAGACAAACAAATAAAGCATAATATCTAGAAATGATTTTTTCCAAACTGTCCGATGGATAGCGTACAGACACGACAGATAATGTCCCCCAATCCAATCCAAACGAACAATCCACGTGCCTTTCATTCAGGTCCCCATATCTGATTGGCCCCACACAAAATACAAACGGATTAGATCCAAGCAGTAGGGGTGATCGACCGGATTTCCGGTCCGGTTTTCGGACCGGAATCCGGTCGGACCGGATTTCCGGTCCGGCCCAAAATGAAGGACCGGACCGGACCACTTATAAGCGGTCCGGTCCGGTCCGGTCCGGTCCAAACCGGTCCGGTTGGACCACTTAAAGTGGTCCGGACCGGTTTCCATTTTTTTTTTTTTTCCTTTTTTTTTTCATTTTTTTTTTTTGTTTTTTTTTTTTTTCATTTTCACCTCACATCTAAAAAGTGGGCAAATGTCAAATGAATGAATGATGAATTTTACAAATGGGTGCTGGGCTCATGCCTCATGGGCTCAAAGATTATGAAAAATAAAATAAAAAAAAAATTTATTTTAATAAATGCGGTCCGGTCCGGTTTGGACCGGACCACAAAAGGCCCGGACCGGACCGGACCGGAATAACCGGTCCGGTCCGGACCGGACCGGATTTGGACCACCAAGACCGCAAATCCGGTCCGGTCCGGTCCGGTTTTGTGGTCCGGTCCGGTCTGCGGTCCGGTTCTGTGCAGCCCTACCAAGCAGAGCGAGTCAGGGCCGTCATCATTTGGGTGACACGTGCAAGCTTAATTGAACGATAACGTGACTACGTGGCCCACTTTTGTTTCTTTTGAATACTATAATATTCGATCGAATGTTCTAACTGATGGGCCCCACTCACTATATAAACGGACGGATTAGATCAAAATAGAGTGAGTACGAGTCACATCATTTCACATTAAATGAGCTTTGACGGATATCGGGTGGGCCCATTGTAGATGTACTTATTCTGCATCTCAAGCTTTATCCATTTGTATGCGGGGTAGTTTTTTTTTGGTTTTAATAGAGATTAGGGTCTGGACCTAAGTACAGGAGTGCGGAGTGGAAGTGCTCTAACGTTTAATTTTCAAATAATTATATGTTCAGAGCATCTATATAATATAATATTTATAAATTTATAAATAATTAACTAATAGGCACAAACATATCTAATTCACATATTCAAGTATAAAAAATTGAGAAAAATTAACTTTGCTATTTGATTACATAAAATAGAAAATAATTAATAAGTCTGAAGAAATTTTGCACGATTAGCTGGATTCCACTTGGGTAGGGGTCACTCCTCAACCATATTGATAACACTCCAAAACGCGCATGCTTGAAGAAAAGAGCGCCTTCACTTATAGCTGTCTCTAGACAACCTCATAAACGATGTGGGACTTTACTCCTCAGCTTTGATATCATCTTAAATTTCTTTATCTAATCATTTATACCAAAACCTTGAGGCGTCAGTAGAGGAAGCGAAAATCCTTTCTAATATTCCTCTTTGGGTTGAGCTCACTCTTCTACAAGTTTTACTTCAATAGAAGTTGGCCCTTATAAAATAAGATCAAATACATCACCAGTTAAGAATCATTGGAAGAAAAATGTTAATTCTTAAAAAACAAACAAAAAGATTTTATACTTTTCATTTTCTATACATCCAAATGGGCCTTCATTGTTAGCTACCTTGCATCGAGCTAGCTTCTACAACCCTCCACGATCCTTTCTAATCCTTATCCTCCCCATATCATCTCTTTTTGATGTAGACGCCATTAGTACTGCAAGCTTATTGAAACAAATGTTAACACATTAATAATAATTAAATGTTCTTCAAATGACATAACCTTCCTAGCCATGGGGAAAATCAATAAATTTTGTCAACAAGGCTGGCCCATGTTAAATCAAGAATACATAGACTTGAATACCTATTACCTATGCGTCAAAAATCAAGAAGGTTGGCACTTCAAACCTCCATAGTCAGAGTCGATCATGATGGCATCAGGTACATTCGAAAATGAAACGAATTGAAAACGTTATTTTAAGAGCATTCCTTCTGTCATCTCACAAGACCTATTTGTTTGTCATGAAATAGAATAAAGATAAAGTAAAATAAAAACTTAACAGTGTTTTTTCAAACAAACGGGCATTATGAATACTTCTGTTGAGAACTAGAAATCCCTCAAAGTTTTTTTTTTTTTTTTAATTAGGACTTATATTAAAAAAAATCCTACTTCGGATTCTTCAGTTTAATTTGGATGGATTAATTTCCCCTCAGCTTGTTTGTGTTGTTGGGTCATCTACCCACACCCACTTATGCTTCGAATTCCACTAATTTGTAGATTTTTATATCGTTTTACAGATTTATTTAGTCATTTATTCTGAAGAAAAATTCTATTTTACAAATCCAATAGTTTTAACATTTATGATTATCAGTTTTAGAATATCTAGCATAATTCATGATTATTTCTGTTATGCATGGTTTTTCTCTACCGTAATGTCGTTATAATGCAATTAGTAGCCTTCATGGTGAAGCTCACTGGGATGCATTCCAACATGAGACAATGAAGAGTCGAAAAGGCTATATATGATTTAGAGGTGTGTAAAAAGTTGGATTATTCTGTCATCTTAATCATTAATTTAAGAGTTTCAATTTTTTTTTTTTTTTTTTTTGCAGTCCTATGAAATAACCTCTAAAATAATTTTCAGCTATATTTGAAAGTCTTTATGCAAAAAAAAAAAAAAAAAAAAAAAAAAAAAAAAAACTATTTGAACATATTAGGGTCTAGACCTAAGTGCCTAGAGCGTGGAGCGGAAGTGCTGAAACGCTAAGTTTTAAAATAATTATATGTCCGCAGCGCCTATACAATATAGTGTTTATGGGTTTGTGAACAATTAAATAATTGACACAAATATATATTATCCATATATTCAAGTTTAAAAAATAGAGAAAAAAAATTAACTTTGCAATTTGATCACATAAAACAGATAATAATTAATAAGTCAAAAGAAGTTTATTCATTTAAAAGATAAATGTCAAGTTTATAGAAAAAGAAAATGCACATAAACTAAAGATTCTGCATGGTTCGCTTCATATTCGGTTGATCTGCACTCCAAATATCCTCGAGCCGCGCGCCGAAAAGGTCTAGACCCAATAGAGCCTACACAAGTAGAAAGGAAGCGCGCACAATGGAAATGAGAAACAACACAAGAGGGAAGAGAAAGACCACAAAGACTTGTAAGAGCGGGAATAGTTTTGTTGGAGTAAAAGCATGGATACAAAACAGGATATGTAATAAGAATCAGATCCTAGCGTCTCCAACATCCCTTTACGCAAGTGGGAAATGTGGAAATCCAACATGTGAACCCACCTATTGATAATCTACGGATTCAAAATGAATATCATTTCCTTCTGCAACATATAATAAGTTTTACTTTAATAGAAGTTGGCCCTTAAAAAATAAGATCAAATACATCAACAGTTAGAAATCATTGGAAGAAAAATGTTAATTCTTTAAAAAAAAGATTTTATACTTTTCATTTTCTATACATCCAAATGGGCCTTCATTGTTAGCTACCTAGCATCGAGCTAGCTTCTACAACCTTCACGATCCATTCTAATCCTTATCCTCCCCATATCATCTCTTTTTGATGTAGACGCCATTAGTACTGCAAGCAGAGGCGGACCCAGGATTTTTGTTTAGGTGGGGCTAAACTTTTACTAGAATTTTTTCACATCAATGATAACAAAAGAAAAAATGTATTCCATGTAAATATGTAAATAGACGCAAAATATTTAACCATATCAACTTAATATATTTCTTGATTGAAATGAGGACTATTCATTTCTTCAAGATTTACGGTATAAGAGAAGTATAATGAAAATAAAAAAAAATTGCCAAAAAATGAGGGCAAACCCCAAAAAACTTGGGATCAACCCTAAAACACAACATAATTTAATTTATGAAGCAGACAGAATTCTCCATCCAAATCCACCAAGTAACTAAATCAAATTCATCATCACAGCGCCTTCAAAATCATACATAAAAGAGCCAGAATAACAACAAATCAAAAGATCCACATGAACATCAATCTTACCACTATGTTAGGCCGTACAGAAGCTATAATCCCATCCTCAATATAGACATCAGCAACTTCCCGATTGTGAGCATTCACCACGGTGCCTCCCTTGATCAAGATCTTCGAATTCGATTGCTGCGACGAAAGGCAGCTCGAATCTACGTATCCGGCATCGCAGAACTGAAACTTCAACAGATTCAATCATCAGAAACCCTAGGAAAACAGCAATAAGAGACTGAGATTGGATCAGAGCATTGTAGTGGGAGATGCTTTGACATACCTCTGGGATTTGGTGAGATTCGGAGGTCGCGAGCGAGATGAGGAGGAAGATCGAGAGTGTTGAGAAGAGATCGAAGCGATTTAGGGTTTTGAGCGATGGAGATTTGGGTTTTCGATCTGCTGCGGTTTATCGCCATTTGAAAGAGGAAGAGGAATTTGGGTTTTTTCGTTCTGCCCTTTTGACATGGGGCGAAGATTTTTTCTGATGTGGGGCGTGGGCCAAGGCCCAGTATTATTTGAAGAGGATTTTCAAATTTGACCTGGGGCGACCGCCCCAGGTCATTAAAACGTGGGTCCGCCTCTGACTGCAAGCTTATTGAAACAAATGTTAACACATTGATAATAATTAAATGTTCTTCAAATGACATAACCTTCCTAGCCATGGGGAAATTAATAAATTTTGTCAACAAGGCTGGCCCATGTTAAATCAAGAATACATAGACTTAAATACCTATTACCTATGCGTCAAAAATCAAGGAGGTTGGCACTTCAAACCTCCATAGTCAGAGTTGATCATGATGGCATCAGGTACATTCGAAAATGAAACGAATTGAAAACGTTATTTTAAGAGCTTCTGTCATCTCAGAAGACCTATTTATTTGTCATGAAATAGAATAAATATAAAGTAAAATAAAATTTAACAGTAATTTTTCAAACAAACGGGCCTTATGATACTTTTGTTGAAAACTAGAAATCCCTCAATGTTTTTTTTTTTTTTTTTTAATTCAGACTTATGTTAAAAAAAATCCTACTTCTGATTCTTTAGTTTGGATGGATTTGCCCCACAGCTTGTTTGTGTTGTTGGGTCATCTTCCCACATCCACTATATGCTTGGCTAAAAGGAGAGAGCTATAGTGGTTACTACGTGGATGCAAGACGTGCTTCGAAATTCATGTAATTTATGGATTTTTATATCGTTTTGCAGATTTATTTAGTCATTTATTCTGAAGAAAAATTCTATTTTACAAAGCCAATAGTTTTAACATTTATGATTATCAGTTTTAGAATCTCTAGCATAATTCATGATTATTTCTGTTATGTATGGTTTTTCTCTACTATAACGTTGATATAAAGCAATTAGTGGCCTTCATGGTGGATGGTGGAGCTCACTCGGACGCATGCCAACCTGAGACAATGAAGAGTCGAAAAGGCTATATATGATTTAGAGGTGTGCAAAACGTTGGATTAATTGGTCATCTTAATCATTAATTTAAGAGTTTCAAAAAAAAAGAGGGGGGGGGGGGGGGGGGGGGGGATTTTACTAAAAAATCACTTTATGCGGCCGGTACACCAAATAGATAACTTTAGCCAAAGTTGCACCAAACAGAAAATTCGTACAAAAAAATTACTTTTTTTTTTTACTTTTTTTTTTTTGTCACTATCGACCTTCATTTTCTGTATTGAAAGTCATTTCTTCCTTAAATCCAATCCAATGATTGCGAAGTCCTGAAGGCCTTTCATATTTGTCTTAAAGATCTATACTACATTAATAAGGGTCCATCTTCAGAGCCTCTTGCGGCCCCACTCGGGTTTCCATCTGTATTTCAAGTATTGTGTATCGGGTTGACCGTATCTTTGGCAGTCGAATTATGGGGCTACGTAGGGACGTGTAGAAGAGTCACAAAGAGGGTAGGAATCATCAAAGACCCAACTCCCTTTGAAGAGATTACAACCGCTCAACTGCTTCCTGTTCCTTAATCTGGTATTTGTAAGAGAATGGCCTGGTTTTGGATGTTGGAAAATGATAAACAGGAAGAGGGCGGTGGCTAGAAAAGAACAGTAGGGGAATGTGAAGGAACCCATCTCTTCTTCTGTTGGTTTAGATGAGAGAAGTGAGTGAAAATGAGGAATATGGAGAGAGGGAGAGGCAGGGATGGTAAGTTATTGAGATGGAATAGAGAAGATTGTTGAGTTCACATGGTCTGTGCAAAAAGAAAAAAAAAAAGAGCTTGGTGCGGCCCCTGCAAAATCTTACTCTAAAAACCATGTTCATTTTTCTTGTTGCATGTGAACGAACATGATGCATTGAATAAAATAAAAGCGAAAATAAAGCACAAAGATTTTGCAAAATTTACATAGTTCAACAGCGTGCTTGCGTCAAACCAGTGATAATAGAACCTTCACCATGTCGGTCAAACCAGTGATAATCAGGGGCGGACCCAGAATTTTTATTTAGGTGGGGCGATTATTTACCATTTAAACATATGTGCTTCGGACATGGGGCGATTGTGTAGTGTTTAGATAAATATATATGGGGGACCATTTAAATCAATGAAGAATTTAAAATCAACCTGGGGCAGTCGCCCCAAATCAGCAAAGCCTGGGTCCGCCCCTGGTGATAATAGAACCTTCACCATGTCGGTACAAATTATTAAAATACTACCAGAAGCTTAGCACCCATGACGTACTCATATTGGGGAGTACTGGTCTACAATGTAAGAAGATCAATCACCAAAGAATACAAGACATCCTTGTCACTTGTGTATGGCATTATATTACCATAGCCTCCACCTTATTCATGAATGAAAAATCCTTTCGATTCGGTTTGGGGAAGAGAGGAAGGAGGAAGAAAATGAGGAGTTTATGTCTGCTTAAGATCGATGGCAACCCTCACTTGTTATAGCGAGAGTCACTGTCGACCCACAACACAGAAAATGAAGGTTAATAGTGACAAAAAAAAAAGTTAAAAAAAAATTGATTTTTCGGATTCCCTGTTTGGTGCAACTTTGGCTAAAATTCTCGGTTTGGTGCACTGGCCACATAAAGTGATTTTTTTAGTAAAATCCCCAAAAAAAAATAAGACTCTTAATTAAATAAACATAACTATAATTTGGTACTTCAATTATGATAATTTTAAGAACATGTCACAAAAAATGTGACCAAGTCCATCACCTCAATATAATAGATAAAGTTATCCAAATGAAAATGAATTTACTGATAAAGAAGTTTTTAATTAAAATAATGAGTTAGAGCATCCGAATAATGCTCTAAGGTTGCTTATCCTATTTCAATAATATGTCAGCAAAAGTCAATACCTTGATCATTTTACTAAATGCAAGAGCATGGTAATGATGCCAAGAGATCGTTTTCTTAATAATTAGTGATTATCAAAGTGATAGAAATTGAAACCTAACCTCGTCATTTCCTTCTAAAACGTGTTTTCCTGATCCTTTAATGATGCCTTCCGAGTTTGAGGTAACAATCCAAAATATCGTTCATTGATGTATTCTGCCCCAAGGAAGTGACATGTAGCTAGCATGGATTTATATTTTATAATGATAGATTTTTCCTTTTTTTCCCCTAACTTGAACTCGCACACCGATGTACTGTAGCACAATGCAATGTCCTTAACTAGTTGAGCAACAGTCGGAATATCTAAGAACATTATATAGCTTGTGGGATGCATTTTTTTTGTTTGATGATAACAACTTTCAATTTTCTTGACTAGTAATTCTTATGTCCTTATTTATTTAGCTAGAATTTTTAGGAATTGAATATATCATGATTAAATGATCTCCATCTTTAATTAAGATGATTAAAGAGGTAAAATGTGAAGGATATGAGGTGGCTATGTAGATGAGTTATTTTTTTTTCCTAGGACTTGAATTATTGAATGATGGCTAGATATTCGTTTCCCATATTTCTTTATTAGGTCATGTTTGGCAACAAAATCTTCAAGAAAAAGATTTTTGCTTTCCACAAAGTTGTAGAAAACACAAGTTTGGCAATTGTAAATCCCTAGGATTTGGACCAATGAAAACCCTCATTTTTGAGGAGTTTCAAGTCCGACCTCCCCCCATAGGATTGAAGATTCTCACTTTTGTGGATTTGTATACCAAGACGTTCATTGGTAAACCTACAGATACATAGAACCACCCACTAGCCCTATGTATCAGTTAAGGCTAACCTCCAGATTATAACTGGACTTCCTAACCACACGAGCATTTTAAGTGTGGGTAACATTTATTAGCTATATGAATTGATATGCACCCGTGTCAATGTAATATCCTCAGCAACATGAATCATCAATGAGGAATTCCTATTCCAAAGTCTGGGATGGATCCTTAGATCTGCAGATTCCTTACAATGTCAATGTAATATCCTCAGCTATACGAATCCTCAGTGAGGAATCCATATTCCAAGGTCAGGGATGGATCCTTAAATTTACGGATTCCTTACCTATTATCATAGGTGCTCCTATTTCAATGAGAAAAATGTAATTTGATGCTTATTTTTTTATATTCACCTACATATTCAATTCCTATGTATTCTATCCAAACATGCAGATTTTAAGTATAAGTTTTTCTTTTCATGATTATCATGAGAATTCAATTGTGCAAAACATTTCTTTTTATTATTATTATTATTACTATTTTGCTAGGTATGCCTACCTAGGGAGTGATACTACCAACCTGTGTTTCATACTGAAGTTTCAACACCACATAACATTAGTGTGTTGGCCAACACATTTCTAATTCAAGAGTGGAATATATCATTTTAACTTGAATTACAAATCATTATTGGAAACAAGTCCAAGACGAGATTAACTGTTTGATAGGATGATAATTGCGAGGTGTTTAGTTGTGTTCATTTGAAAAGATATTTTTGTTTAGGGTTCAGTTGTTTGCATTGTGAATTTTAAGAATGAAAATCCGATCAAGTGGCTAAAACTGAAGACGTGAAAGTGAAGATCGATTTGCAAATGGACATAGAATAATCTCCTCTTTGTTAAGAATTAATTAACCACCTATTAATCACCTAGAAAATCATATCTAAGAAAGCCAGCCCCATCTACATCCTCACCTAAATGATGAATAGAGGTGTCAGTGTACATTGAATCACAGGCGCCCTTATTGTATCTACTGGATTGACCCTATTGTTTCAATCCGTATTTGATTAGATGGCTAGTAAAGTTGTAATAAAAATCATAACATAAGATTTTTTTCTCGTTTTTAACTATTTTAACCACATGATTTACATTTCTTCAACCTTATTATGGGACCATGCTTGATTGGGATCTCATAGGTACACAAATAGATTTGTGGCTTGTTTGGCAAATTTTAATCTATTTGAAATAGATGAGAATGAAATAGAGTTGTTTCAATTAGATGTTCTTATAAATAGATTATTTGGTACATCAATTCAATCAGTAAAAGCAAAATTGTCATTGTGTGAAAATTGTACTAGCAAAGTTACCTTAATCCAAGCAAGTTGGGCTATAAAATAAAAGTAATATAGACAAACTTGTCATATTATATAAGTCATAGGGAAACTTATCAAGAAAAAAGCAAAAAGTGTGTAATTGCTTAGGTATTCATGTTTATTGGAAAAAAGTTATTTTTTAGTTTATTTTTGGAAAAGAGGCAAAAGATAAACTGATTGGATCAAATATTCACATGATAATGGTCATCCATAATGTTGTGTAAATAAAGTCATTTAAACACTAAGATCTTCACGCTCATGCAAGTGCGTAAACCCCTCTTGCAAAAGGGTGTTATATAGTCTCTTATAGAATGATTGTGTTCTTATGGGCTCCATAAAATATAATTATTTTTTCTCATTCATGTGAGCCCCGTATTTTTAATCCAATCTGTTCATTTTGTCATTTAGCTATTGAATCCTTCCTTTGACCTTGGGCTTGATTATCATAAGTTTTTAAAGTTTTCAGTAATTTAAAAAAAAGAAAAAATTCTCAACCTATAAATCTAGTTTTTTGCACTTTTATGGGCCCCTAATTCATGATCTGAGTCATTCAATATTCCTATATTAGTGGTAGATATGAAGATGTTTAGTGTGTGTGTGTGTGTATATATAATAATTATAAATATAGAGATATTACTTAGCCCCTTCCTTAGCCTAAACTCCAACTATCCTTTTATATCATAGTTCTTTATGGATCATGAGATATTTTTGAAATACTAGCGCTTCAGGGCCCACATCCATCGCGAGCCTTTAATTAATAGTAGGAAAACCCAATTTAAGTTAAAAGTAAACACCGAATACATAAACAAACTCCATTTAAAATAATTATGTATAAAATTCAAAATTAGTCATCATCTTTTGGAGAACCACATATACCTTTATCCATTCCCATTCATGGGGCATGGATATTGGATGGAGATAGAGGTTAGGTGAAAGTAAATTTAAATATAAATAGGAACAAATTGATTGTCAAATGCAAATTGGGAGGCATGCTTATTTTAAAGAGGCAAATTTATTAAAGAAATCTTATATATAAATCTAAATCAATCATCAATATCAAAACGTTGAATCATATTCAAGATCAAACTGACCGTGTTCTTTATGATATCAATGGCGATGTCCTTACAATGTATATGCCTCTATACCGTTCTCTCCTACTCTATCAGAGTGATGGTATAACCACAGTGTCTCCCTAACCATTTGCAGTGACGATCATTGGAGATCCAGCAACTACGCTAGAATATTTAATTTTCAACAAATCATTGTAGAATGAGAGTGAGTTACAATTTCTTAAAACATACATACAAAGAACAAAAAACAATATTAAAGAAAAGTAATAAAAAAGAACAAAAGTACCATTTTACTGCCTTTGTTGCTTTCAAATTGCATCCCTATAACCCTGAAATATAGAAAAAAAAAGCACTGAAATCAACATCATCGACAACAACAAAGTGCATGATTATAAGAAAGAAACTATTTATGTTGATGAAGCCTAATGGCAAGGGATGCAAAATATCTACTGTTGATTACAAAGCAAACAATATAATTAGATACTAACTTGTCCATAGTTGGCATGTAATAATCAATACTATAAAGAGCAAGGCTCCCTTAAGCTCAAGCTTAGGATAAGGTAAGCTCAAGTATGTAGTGGGGCCCACTTAGGGACTCACATGGGGATGGGGTGGTGGGGATTTCAAGGACTTCCTAGGATCTTCCTCCTTGCAAAAAAATCAGCCACAATTGTAATTTCTATCATCTCCATATGGGCCCAAGAGTTTAATGGTCAACAATCCATTCGAATTGATATATAGTCAATCCAATGGTCCAGTAAATTCGGATCTTACCAAAAGTTGGTGAACATGTGCAATTTAAAGGGGTCATGTGTTTGGTCCATTTGGATGGACCAAAGGTGGGCCCCACAAGTACGAGCTTATGAAATTTTCTCCCTAAGCTCAAGCTTGGGGGAGCCTTGCTCTAGTATAAATGACCCAATCAAACCCATATAGTTGGACAAATATAATTCCACGTGCAAAAAAAAAAAAGAAAAAGATATGACCCTTTTTTGCCCATGCTAAGCTTGGGACTTAGTTAATAACAATAAATAATTCAATTGACAGAGCCAAAGAAGTATCATTAAATAACTATCATGTCTACCAAGTGGGAATGCAAAAACTAAAAAAAAATAAAAAAATCAATGAGATTAAGTCATCCTTAATTATTCAAGGAATTACATGTGGGCCATTAACTCAGCCACTAAAATATTTATATGACATTATTATAAAAATCGCACATGAAGTGGGCTTCTTGTTCTTCTTCTTTTAAAAAAGAAAATTAAAAATAAACCCACAAGGAGTGGGCATTTTGTTTGAAAAGAAAGCTCGAATTTCTACTTGGAGTCATGACCCAATCATATGATGGCTACATTCTATTTTGCAATGAAAATTGGTAAAATACAATCCTAATTCCCTAGGCTATAGAGGTCTTGGATTTTGGTGGAACTCGATTCCCCTCCTATTTTATATGATTTTTTTTATCGACGATAGTGTTATAATCGCGCATTAAACTGATCCGGATGGACCTCTATTCCAAGTCACAACCCGGTCCAACACCGGACCCGGCCGAAAAGCCCAAAAAAAACAAGTCCATTAATGTCTTCTTCAGTTCTTCTTCTACTTGTATAATGCATTAAAGATGAACCACAAATAGAATTCTATAAAAGCGAAAAAAATTTAATTACACCAAAAATCCACGAAAAGAAGAAATTTTAACTTTCACAACGAAGAACATTGCCTATGCCCAAAAAGATCAACCAAGAATCAACTTCTGTGAATGACAGGCCTGTGACCAACACAGTCCATAAAAGAAAAAAATATATATATTCCATTATAAAAGTATTATTTATGTTTATATATCAAATAAAAATGTAAACAAAAATATTAAAATATGGATAAAAAAAGATAAATGAAGCAATATAAGGGAAGGAGTAAGGGAAAGATAAATAGTTGGATTGATTAGGTGGGCCCATAATGATATAGTGCTCTAGCCCAAGCTATTATATATAATATAATAATTGTACTCACGTCTATATGCCTAATTTAATAATTGAGTACGGTCAATGGTCAAATGTGTGGGGGTGTGTTATGCTTTTCAGTTTTTTTTTCTTAATTTCTTTTAACCATCAACCTTAATTATGCTTAATTAAGGATTAATCATGTATGATATAGGGTTGGCTCTTTTTGTTGGTTTAATAATTTATGGGGTTTTTTTCACATTTGATTTGTGGGACACATCTATTAAACCCAAATAAATCAAATAAAAAACTGTATACTTCTATCTCATTTCAATTGAAGAAAATATATTAATCACTAAAAGTATGTATCTATTAAATCCAAACCACTAAAGATAATTCATGAGATAAATTATATTGATGATTTAATAGAAATAAGGACCCAATAATGGGTTGATTGGGTTCTATCATGGATCAATCATATTAACAGTCTTTTACTATCGGCTAGATGGAAGTCACATATAATATGGCATAGGATTCAGTATATGTAAATTAAATTCAGTTTTAGTAAATAACCAATTCAACAATGCCATATAATTTCATGGAAGAGGGGTGGGTTCACAAGATGGAAGCGCCTATCATCACAAAGTGGGTTCAATCCTCACCAACTGAAAGAAAATTAATTAATTGGAGAGATGGGCGTTGCATGTTGGGGAGGAGAAGGGATGTGTGCGTAGAGGGAGAGATTGAGAGATTTTAGATAAAGAATGAGAGATTTTAGTGGTTGGATAGGGATAGGGATAGGGATAGGGATAGGGATAGGGATTTAAAGGGAAATAACAGAAGAAAACTCCTCCCACGAACTCACCTATTGTCTTTTATTATATAATGATAATTGTTTACACGTTCACATGTGTAGACATGCTAATGTGTTTCACATGTGTAATATTTGCACATGTAGCATTTATAGATTTAAATCTCATTTTTCTATCACATGTAAAAGCAACTAATCCCCTGAAACACTTACAACAACTATTTGAGTTAGTTTTAAATAAACTAACATGCAAGTAGATGCATAGTTAAATGGTGTTGGCACCTTTGTATCACTAAAATACCAAGATCGATATGTGGGTCTTCAAACTTAAATTATCATTTCTAACTAAGAGTTCAACATAGCAAAATAAAGAAAAAGAAGTATTGACCATGCGACTGCCTTTAGACATGACATTTGCATCAAAACATTAAAGTTTAATATTTTTCGCAAGTTATTCATACAACAATAATGAATATCACACAACCCTAATCCTAAAATATCGGACGAATAGGTATATAGAAAATGCTAAATTTTCAACCGTTGAGGGGCGAATATCACGTCTGTCATATATATATATATATATATATATACGGAAAAAAACACTCTATTTTCATAAATCCTACGCATACTTTCATGTGGGTCCCAATAACACAATATACATAACATCTCTCCGTAGGTCCCAGCGGATCCGAAACCTATAAATTCTTCCAGCATTGTTGCCCTTCTGAGAAGTGAGAACCATACTTTCTCTTTCAACATTATCCAAATCATGTGGCCATGAAATCCCTTCTCTTCTCTAACACCTCTTTCTCTCTCCTAATGTTAGGGTTTTTTTTTTTTTTTTTTTCCTTTTCATGTTCCATCATCTCCCAAAGTCTCCATGGCCATTTCCTCCAAATTCTCCACTGCAATCCTCTCCACCTCCCCTCATCCTTGTTGCAGAAAATCTCTTCCTCTCCGCCAACGCCTCCCTGCTCAGAAATCCCCCTCACTTCCTTCCCAAAACATCAATGTGCAGATTGCAAGACCCATCGGAAACATAGTCTGTAAGGCGACAGAGGTATCTGTCGCAGAAGAATCCCCAGCTTCCGGCGACGGGAGGAACTGGGTCCCGGTGGTACCACTGGCCGCTCTTCCAAGGGGGGAGCGGCGCGTGATTATTCAGGATGGGGAGACTATTCTTCTGCTGTGGTATAAAGATGCGGTTTTTGCGATTGAGAACCGGTCGCCCGCAGAAGGAGCTTATAGTGAAGGGCTGCTCAATGCCAAGCTGACACAGGTTTGAGATCAAGCTTTTTCTTAGCTTTGGTAGAATAGTAGTGTGCATTTTGTTAATTATTGAGTTAACAAAGAATAAGAAGATTGGGTGTTTTTATAGAAAGATGGTTAGTGCAGGTAATTCACTTTCTCTAGTAGAATGTATTACTTTGATGGTTATTGGATTTATTTACTTGAATTTAGAGTACTGGTTGCGAAAAAATGTGGGATGATTAACTCTTGTTAAACCTACTGTTGTATCTGGCAAATTGTACTTTACATAAGATTCAATTGCAAAATGTTTGAAAGGCTTCCATTTTGGTGTTCCAGCTATTGACAACAGGTGGGATGAAATTTTCCATAAAAATGGTTGTTGTGGCTCTTGCCACTCACTATGATTAGGGGTGGGGGGAAGGGAAATCATAAAGGCAGATTGTGAACCTGAAGCTTTGGGAAAATGGGGTGGAAATGGAACAAAATTATGTTGGAATGCAAGTTGTTCTTGTTTATATTGCCATTTTTTTTTATATATAACAGTAAAATTATTAATAAGAGGGAAAACCCAAAAGAATAAAGTACAGGAGGAAACTCAAAACAAACTATATATCAAAGGATAAAGAAGGATGAAGCACTCCTTCCTTAGCGAGGATATCAGCCAAACCATTTGCCTTACATAACACGTGAAAAAGGACAGCATCCAAGTGACTCATGATATCTTGCCATTGATCTTCCATTTTTAGTTACTGGTATTTTCTTCTCTACCTTTCAATAAGTATTATTGCCGCAAACACAACATGGAATCTTAATGTGGTGGTACATCCTAATGGGACATTACCTTCTACTTAGTTTTTACTTTTATCATTTTCTCTTCTTGTTGCATACCCTGATTGATTATGTACAAATAGCTTGAATAGTAGATTATGTCCCTGTTCTAGTGCAGGGCAAGACCAAGAAACCACCTGATCTCTTACTTTTCTAACAGTCTTGAGGGTATTCTTGAAGCTCACTTGAACATGAATGACTCCTTTTATTCCTTTATCAGTCACAAAGAGCCCACATGCCCAACGTCAATTTGCGTTTCCCTTTTTGTAGTCAACAAATGGTCTCGACTTTCTTCTTGATAAATCACTTAATGCCATTTTGTTAGTGGAACAGATTTCTTTAAGTATATCCGATGGATGGCTCACATCTTTTGACTATGAACTGCCAACAGTAAACTTGGAGGAGAAGATTAAAACTGAGGTAGTTTCACAGTAAAATTTGATGGTCCTCTTATGGAGATAGATCCATTGGGATGAGATTTTGTACTCCTTTGATCAATATTTTATTTACTTAGTTGATGAAGAAGCTTACAACAAATTATATAAAATGACCATTAACAAAAATGATATACAGGTATCAAAAAAACAAAAATTATATAAAATGTTGGCCTTTGTATTTGATCTCATCATTTTTCAGTAGGTCTTAGATGCATTCATACATTTAAAGCTCATAATCCTCTTAAACCGAAGTGTTATGATGATAAGGCTTGATTCAGACCTCTTATAAATCCATCCATGGAAATCTTTTCAGCTGATGACTTTCTTATTTGAAATATGAATGATTGGTTGGATAAAAAATGGGGCACTTTTGTGCAGGATGGTTGTATAGTTTGCCCCACCACAGATAGCACATTTGATCTTAGAACTGGTGAAATCAAGGAGTGGTACCCAAATAACCCTGTCTTGAGAGTCCTCACACCTGCTTTGCGGACACTTTTTGTTTATCCTGTGAAAACTGATCCAGAAAACATTTACATCAGTATGGGTGGAAGTCTCAAGTCTGGAGTTTCTGCCGAGATTGTCTTCAGCGGAAAAGCTCAGCCTGGTATGACTGCATCTGATGTCAATGTGGATGAGGTATGTGCTTCTTTTCTTAGTCTTTTTCCTTTTATCTTTGCCATGTACTATGTAGCCACTTACAGAAATGGCGTTATTTTGTTGGCAAACAATAGCACGTGTTGTTCATTTCTTGAGATCTAGGAAAAAAATAAAATTAAAAATAACATATGAGATGGCTACAGTTCTTTTGGTAATGTATCTTATATTTTCAGATGGGTTTGTATTCAACTTGAAATTAATTGTTCAGTGTTTTAATGAATCATTCTTAGTTTGTTGCTGATTTGTTACTGTGATGAATTTAGGTGAGAATGGTAGTTGATGAGGATCAAGGGGGATTTGGTTTCACAGGAAAGAATGAATTGATTAATGGGAAGGCAGCAATAATTGGCTTCCTATTGCTGTTAGATTTTGAGCTCTTAACTGGTAAAGGTCTTCTTCGGGGAACAGGCTTTTTGGACTTTCTTTATGCAGCTTCAAGGGCTTTTGATTCCTCCTAGAAACCCTCCTTCTTTTCTTCCTTCTATTGAGAAAGTGAGAAGATCGTCAAGAGCTTTAAAAAGGTAAATCTCTTTTGTACAGTGCTTGCTTTAATATGCATGCCTAAAACTAGTGTCGGCCCCAAGTTTTGTAGGCACCATTTATGTTCTTTATAATGGGCCTGTCAATGATCAATCATTGTCACAGACCAAGCAAATCCACTTGATTCTAGCTTGTGAGCTACTTGTCTACACCCTGTGCAAACTAGTGAGTAGGCCTTCTCCCAATGTTAGTGTTCTTTTTGGACACAGGTTTGAGGTTCAAGCCCCGCTTTTCCAATTTTCAATTTTGGTGGTCATTCATGATAAATATTGCCAATAATATGGAAAATTTATCATAAATACTGTGATAATATCACGATAAGAAAAAAGGGGATAAATTGTATTTTTTGAGGCTTCGAGGGCTGTGCCCTCTCTCTCCAACTTATGCCTATGACTTCTTATAAGCTACACACATCAGCCCTTCCCAGTAGCTGCTGCCGCTGGAATCTGGATCCTTGGAGGCTTTAACGTAGAGAATTCCTGAGTTAAAAGGAGTGGAACTCCACAGTGCAGATGCATCATGATCTTCTTCTCTTTTTTCCTCCCTCACCACAACCAAAAAATTGTATTTTTAATAAGATATTTTCAAGAAAATCTCGTGATTTTATTGTGATAAATTCAAAACTATTGGCAATGTTTGCAATATGGATTGCAGCATATAGTTCCCACCGAAACCTTTTTTTGTTATAACTTGGATATCAAAGCATGCCTTCCATATGAAGCCAGCGTCTGTTTGGGTGAGAAAAGCTAGAAAATCCACTTGTTTTCTCCATTTACTATAGACCTCTAAAGGAATGTGTTGGAACCTCAATTTAATAGGTGATCAAATGATGATTCTTTGATCTTATGAAGGATGTTGAAATGGAATTGCAGGCAGGTAAAATAAAGACTCAATTCATTTTCTGCGTCTCATAATTTTGCTACCCTGCCAAATATAGTTGCATGGTTGCAATTGACAAATGATAATCAATTTAATCTTAATTGTTATTTGTTAGTTCTAAATTCTAATAGCATGTGAAGCCAGATATATAAGATGACTTCCAAATGAAACTTTTGAAATCTCTTGTGGTAATTGCCTGTTCTTCTTTTCAGCAGAATCATATCTTGTGGATGGTGGAAAGCCGAATATCTCACTTCACTACCCAAGATGTGGAAACACTTGTATTCATTGATGCATAATAGGAACATGGAGTTAGCTTTTAATTATAAATAAAAAAAGACTGTACACTATCCTCAATCTTGTGTCGAAATCTTCATTCATTATAACCATCTAAGGAATGCCTAGTTCTCATCCATAAAAAGAGTATATTATTTTCCCTTCACATTCAATCTTCTCCTGCAGGCAAACTATTGATAAATGTGATGTGTTCAGTTTGGTATTCAAGCACAAGACTGTTGCTTGTTTTTCTTTGCCAAAATCTTGGCGTTTTTGTAAGAACAATAGGTCCACAGTTGACTGCTGTAACCACTTATTTATGCTTTGGTTTGAAGCCTTGGTTGGAATGTACAAATCACCATTAGAGTTGGTTTGCATACGAATTCCGGCATTTAGAATCCAATATAACATTTGGAATTGTGTGTTATGTGTGTGCATATTTTTGTCTGATTAATTGTTTATTGCTGCTGGTGTTATTCTCTTGTCATCATCACCATTGGATTTGGAGTTTTTTTTTTTGTTGTCCCAAACACTTTAATGTTCTCTTTGGGGTTTTTTCTTTTCAACTCTTTTGGCTAAAGAATGGAAGGGAAAAGGAAAATTCTACCCAACCATTGTCTCAAGTCTTCCTCGTCTCAGAGGATCAACGGAAATTTTCAACCCTGGAAAATCCCATATAAGTGTTCTGAAAAAAACAGGAATAGCAGAACAAAAAATTAGGAACAGGAATTCCTAATTTCAGTCAAATCCATTGATTTCATGTTAGTTGGCCAAACTAAATTAATTTTTAAGTGGCGAAACTAGGAGCACCCTGATAGATGGTTTGTACTAAAGAAGTCTGCAACGTGTTTTTCTTCTTCTTCTTTTTTGTTTTTCTTGTAGTCAGATTTTAATATGAGTGATTTGGTTACATTAAGGCTTTAAGCAATGGATTGGGCACAAGAAAAGATAAAAAGGAATAAAAAAATTATGCCGTGTGATTTGGGAACATTTATCCAATGGATTTTGAACAAATGAAGAAGAAAACCAATACTTGCCATGGATTTGGGTAGATTGATGCAATGGATTTGGCACAAAGAAATCCCTCTTTTAAGTTTTCCGCCAAGGAATTATTGCATATTGATGTTAAAGTGAGGTCAAGCACCACCTAACTCAATCCTTGAGTCTTCACGTGGGACCATGATTTGCCTTTTTAACCTGTTGTAACTGATGGGGTCTCTCTTTGTTAGACAAGGCCCCTAAAACTACCCAAGTTGGAATAGCCTGAACATCTCTAAACCCTAAACCTTCAATGTGGACTGGATCATGGGTTTAGAAAATTTCAGTTATGGTCATTTGTTACATGTAACATGCCTCGTAAAATCAATGGTTAGGACTTTATGATCATGATGTCATGCGAGTGACAATTAAACTGCCTTGAAAGATAGGAGGCGCTTGGTTGCATGGGGTCACCGGCATTACTTTATGATAGTTCCATTCTAATCTTTAATAAACAAGTTTGGCTTGTGTAGAGATTGACTATTTTTGTTGAGACCCAATAATGGATTGAGACCTCATATTCATGGATCGCGTGTAAACCTTGTTGAACACAATAGAAGTCGTATTAGTATACCACCGTTTGACTGCAGATGAAGAGAAAGTAAACATAAAAGCATGTTTAAGGCTCTAAGTTGGGCCTATTTAGCTATTGAGGCCATTATATATCCCACATGTTTGGGCTGGCCCATTCACATTTTTTTTATTGGGTAGAAGGCCCATTCACACTTGGCATATTTAATTATTAGTGCTAGCATCAGGCCTGTATGCTTGGCCCAGCCTACTTGTTAAGGGTATGTTTATGCATTTGCACCTTGTTTATAGGCATACAAGTATTTGATGGTGACAGCAATAGAGACATTGACATTACTATATCAGACGAAGTGAATTTCTCTGTTTTCTGTGTAAAATAGATCATCCTTCATTCTTATCGGGTTCTCCCGCCGGGTCAGTCGGTAATACACAGACATCAAATGGGTCAGGCTGGATTGTAATGACCCATTTGATTCCAAGCAACCATAGTAAATAGAGCCCAAAGGCCCTACCCTACCACCCAACCTCACCCATGAAGAGCCATATTGCCAACTGCAAGTGAATATAAAAGCATTAGGCCAAGTATTCACAAATTCCCATTTCCCATATCCAGTATTGACTCAGCAACTCGACTCACCTAACTTGGTGATCGACATAGTCAACTAACTCATCCTGACACAGGCCGAGTTGAAAAACGACTTTTCAAAAACTACATGTTTCCATCCACAAAAACATTCAACGGTCGGCACATCCCAAATCATAAAGAACTGCTACCATGTCCACACAATTCCATTATTTCATTCACCACATCCCAAATCATAAAAGAACTGCTACCATGTCCACACAACTCCATTATTTCATTCACCATGACCCAGAAAAGTTTTAACACTTCTAACCCGACACCCCACGATCTTACTTTGTTGACTAATTGAATATTCAAATTGTTTGACACTCGATATCATCTGCAGTTGACCTTTGCCATTCTCAAACTATATAAAACTCTCTTCAGCAGCTCTGCAATCCACAATACATTAAAACAAGAAAATTCCAACTACTTGCCGGAACTTGACTAGATGAAACCAACTAAAGAAGGGATCAAGGACGACGAGAAGAAGTACAAAGGCGTTCGACGTCGGAGATGGGGGAAATGGGTGTCGGAAATTCGAATTCCACGCACTCAAACCCGCCTCTGGCTGGGATCTTACACCACCCCAGAGGCTGCAGCCGTGGCACACGACACCGCCGTCTTCTGTTTGCGGGGGCCGTCGTCCACTCAGGGGCTGAATTTTCCTATGTATGTTCCAACGTGCCTTCAGACAGACATGTCACCTGGATCCATACAAGCAGCAGCCTCGCACACTGGCATGGCTGTTGATGCCAAACTAATTGCTAGATTGGCAGAAGACAATGAAAAGCTGAAAAGAGTAGAGAATTCTGTATGGGGAGATGGAGATGTAAAGGTTCATGAGGAAAATGATGTGTGTGTAGAAGCCTTCAGTATTTCCATAGATGATATGGAAATATATATGTAGTCCGTCAGATGTCAACAAATAACTGACAAATGTTTCCTTTATCTCAAATTTATGTTGGAGAGAAGGTTCCGAAGTGGTTCTGTTTGGGTCGAGTCTAATATAAGTTTATGGATTTTGACCTGAACCGGGTTCAGGGGTTCGAGCAGGTTTGGTCTCTGGCTGCCACCAAACCTCTCCACTCTGTTTATGACATATTTACATGTTTGGTAATGAAATATTAAACAAGCAGTCTAGTTATGAGGTTGGTATTAGATGTTTGAGACTCTGGGAATCCAAGTTTGCAAGTATGAAACTGTTTGGTGTAGGATGTATATATAATTTTTTTTTATATTAAAAAAAAAAAAAAAGGAGAAGGATAACCATTACCAGCCCCACCCTGCCACTACTGTCACGGGGCGGTTTGGTTTGATACATCATACACCCCTCATGGGTCAGGTCGGGTATGGGACAGGACAGGTATGACTTGGGGCCGGTTGGGTTTACCCTACCCCACACCAAACCCCAACCAAGAGACATTCCTAGTTCCTTCAACAAAAAGTGTTTCCTAGGTAGGCAAAAGCAGTGATGATAAGAAGATAAGGAGTAATCACTAATCACAAAGCAACAAATGGAATCAGATGGTTAGAACTTAGAAACATCTGATCAGAACAATTAGTCATTTGGATGATAAAGATTTTTTTTTTTTCATACAAATCAGAAAGAAGAAAGTGCAAACAACCTTTATTCTGCTATTCTCCCTTATTCAAACAAATCCAACAAAATGTATTATCACACAGAAATGGTCCAAGCTGATTTTTATTATGCATACACCACAGCACAGGAATTAGTCTACTTCTACTCTAGATTTCATACAGATGTAAGAGAACATGGTCTATTCCTAGTTTGGTCTTTTTATTCAAGCTTATGTTGCTGCGGTGGAGAGAGCAGTGAGAAGGCTTGAGGCGCCGGCATGAGCTTCTTGGGAGAGGCAGTCTCCAAAGGGGGCCTTCCTATCCCAACTAGGGATTTCCTCATAGAACTTTGAGTTGAAAAGAGAAAGCGAAACGTCCAATCAATGACATCAGGAGCAAAAATCCTGTACAGTAAAAAGATGTCATACCAGCTAGGCAACTTAACATACGCATCGCCCCTACAAGCTCCTGATACAATTGACCTCGCAAACTCCTCAACATAGCCTTCACTGATGGGCACCTAAAACCAAGGGAACAAGAGAAAGTGGACACCATTAGGAAAGCATATAAAAGAGAATCATACAATCTGCTACATATACAGTCGAACAGGTATAATTATATAGAGTAGAGCCTGTGGCATACTAGAAGGTGCTCACTAATGCAACCTTGAGGTTGTGGGTTCAAGTCATGTTACTAATTAAAAGAAAGAGAAATGGAAATAATTACACACATGCATACATTTGTCCTTCATCAAAATGATGTACTTTATATGCATATGGTGTGTGAAGAGAATTGTATCCCCACAAATGTATGCATTTTGTATATATATAATATAATATATATACATCCATATGGAGGCACATGTCTAAGCTATGATAAGAAAACATACTTCTCTTTCTTCCTTCCATTGTATCTCTGCACCTTCCTCTAGCATTAACTTGCCACTGGTCATTTCACTCCCAATCCATCCATGTGTTGCAATGGTTATTCCAACGTCATCTCCCACTTCAAACCTCAGTGTCTCATAGAAGTTCATCACAGCTGCCTTCGCTGCCTAATCATGTCAAAGAAAAACCAAAAGGCCCATTGAAACAGAGAAGGAAAATCTGACCGTAACCATGTTTAATACTACATACTTTCATATCAGGAAAAAAATATCTTGACAATAATCCCATCATATAATCCATCATGTAAATGTGACAGATGCTACAACCATGTTCAGAGTGATAGACAAAATTCACTATTATTATGACCCACAGGAACATGTTTTTGAGATTGAGTAGAGTTAATATTTGGGTTCTTTTTGGAGGCTCTATGCCTTTGTAATCTTCCCCCCTTTATTATGAACCACAGGAACATGTTGATTGATTGAATTGATATTGCAAGAAACAGATCGCCAACCACATTAAGATTCAACAGTATACTCACAGCATATATGCTCATTCTTGGCATGGGTAGCCAGCTTGATACTGATGCATTAACGACAATCCGACCATTGCTCTGCCTTAGGTAAGGAAGGGAGACGAACGTAGGATATATGTTCCCCCAGAAGTTAACATCCTGTTATAAACCAGTTCAAAAGCATAATATTAGTCACAATCTGGTGCCAATAGTTTAATAAGTAAAACGAAATGCAAATCTAAGTGAGACTAAGATGCCTGAATAAACCAATTAGCTTCACATTACTTGCAAAACATGCCCATACCATTAAAAGAGGAAATACAGAGGTGTCTGTGGCATCATCAAAGAGGAAGGTGTGTCCCAAGCTTGTTGTATTTACCAAATGATTCACTGCAAAAAATGGGGCCAACAACAATATGAATGTATACTATTATTATTAGAAAAGTTAGCCATAATTGTTCATTTGTGTAGTTTATGATATATCAAATCAAAATTTGTATATTAAAATAGTTAGTGCCTTGGAAGAAATCTAATACTAAAATGCTTTATGATATTTCGAGATCAGAGTTTTTGTACAATGGTAGCCATCCAAACAAAGGCAGAATTTCTGTAAAATTTGGCGTCAAATGATACAATAAATAGAATAATGTAAGCATCTTTTGCAGTACCTGTCAGAAGGCCAAATGTTCTCACTACTTGCAACATTTGGCCATTGTATAGGAAGGGCTCATCATGGATGCCCTAGGCCCTCTCCTCTTTGTTGAAATGATCCTAACCATCTATCAAGAGCCTGAAAACTGGAATGTGGGATCATCATGGATGCTCTAGACCCCCTTCTCTTTGTTATGATGATCTAACCCTCTATCAAGATCTTGAAAACTGGAACGTTCCAGTTTTTGGAAATTTCTACCAACTTCAGTACACGCTACATTTCTTGGTCTAACCAAATTTCAAGACCCATCTTTATTTTTCTGTAAAATGGAACAGCCTTCCATTTTACCGGATCTTGATTGATGACTAGGATCATTTACCCATAGTGATAATGAGTTGTGTAAAATGCATCTGTATAAGATATGTAAAATCAAATAATTGCAGATCCTACTAGATAACTAAATAGTGACATAGGAACAGAGCAAATTCAATAGCTTTAGGAGCCTTCCAATAAAATCAAATATGTGGGTACTATTTTCTTTCTGCTAGCAGCTTTGCTTTTAAAAAGAAATTGATGCAGAACCATACTTATTAGATAAAGGTGGGTTGCTGTCTAATATAATACCTCTACTAAATCATTCCCCAAAAACTAGAGATGCTATAAAACTTCATATAAAAATAAGACAAAAACATATGTAGAGATTATGGAATGTTGAAGAAGAGACACAAAGATTCGCATAACCCAGTCATTTCTCAGTTGCTCATATTAAGTACTTAGTTGTCATTTGGCAAATCTAAAAATAAGGTCCATTTGATTTAAAACAGATTCAAACTGATGTTTGAGTGCTTTTGATTGTTTGGGAAAGTTTATCTATTGCCTCTTTTTCAAAAAGAAACAAAAGGGTAACTTTCCGAATAGACATCGATGTCTAAGGCTCTAAGCAATCACACAACTTTTGGTTTTCATTTTTTTACAAGCTTGCTCATATCACTTTTCCAATATGATAAGATTGTGTGTACTACTTTTACTATATAAGATTTTTTTTTAAAATTCAATCAGATATACCAAACGGTATATTTATATGACAGTTCAAATGAAACAGCTCTATTGTAACAGATAACTGAAGCAGCTCTATTACAAACGTCTCAGTGTCAAAACAGGACCTTACATTTGTTTGAACAATGGCATCAACACTATTACAGTTACAGGTATCCCAAACCATGAAACCTTGATTATTACCTCTCTTCATTAAGGTCTTAGGTAAATATTATATACAGGTATTCTAAACCAGGTGCCCTAAATAGGGATTGAGCACACCAGCTGTGATTGTATGGTACACGTGCAATAATCTTAATACATTCAACATAATGTTATTTAAACCCAACGTCTTAAAGTGGGTGAAGATGGGGAGACTAACCTTGCCCATAGTAGTTTATGGTTTCATTGATGAATCTTCTGCAATCCTCCTCCTTTACAACATCTGCAGCCATGACCAACACACGCCTTGCACCCATCTGTTTAGCATTCTCACCAATCCCCCACAGTCTCTGCTCCCTCTTTGCCACCAGCACAAGATTTGCACCCCTCTTTGCATATTCATATGCTATTTGCTGCACAGAAGTTAAGATAATGAAGACATATTCATCATAAAAAATGCATACATGTAAATTCCTAGATGGGCTTGAACAAACTGCAGATACACCTTATAATATTACACTTAGATTTGGTGCATGTAAAAAATACATATATTCCTGTAAATTCTTCTCTCTTTCTGGCTGTGTCATATCATGTGATCATCTATTTGTATAGCATTCTTCATTTCCATAGAAAAACCTTACCATCTAAATCTGGTACTTTTGCCAAGCAAAATTACAATATAATGTATCTATGCAATATAAAAATGATGATATTGGTAACAAAAACTATAGTAGTTAAATCAATGTAAAACACCCAAAAACTCAAATTGGACAAATTATTGGAAAATCACCTCTCCAATTCCTGAGGAAGCCCCAGTAATCAAGACAACCTTGTCATCCATATCTTCACTGTAGAGGCTCTGATAGACCCACTGGCATGCATGGTAGAAAGAGAGGCTGGGCCATGCAAAGGCCAACATGACCAAGCTTGCTGGTGGAACCACCAAATTCAAGAGAGAATTGAACAGATCCATGAATAGGAGATGACACACTACTACTCAAGGAATGGAGATGAAAAGAGTTGGAGCAGGAGTGATACTTTGAATGTTTGTTTATTGCTTGAGACTTGAGAGGAGGAGGAAGAAGAAGAAGAGGGGATAAGCATGAGACAGAGAGTTTGGGTGGAGTGCCCAAACGTTCAACACCAAGGTCTCATGCATTTGACACGTCCAAGACCACAATCTATGCCTTTGCCATATGGAGCAGCTTTTGGAGCTTCTCTGAATTCTCAAGAGGAAGAGAGAGAGGGATAGGGAGGTCAATCCGGACCGTTGAATGGTCGCTACTTGATTGATGAGGGGTATGGCCAACATGCACGTGCAACCCAAGTTTGTCAGTTCCAACCCAACCCAACCCAACCCATTTGTAAGTCATTGGATTAGGCCATTAGGTTCAATCCGGTCGACGGTTTGTTGTGCCGGCAAATATGAGTCAGGTTGTGTGTGGCTTAGACCAAAAATCCAAATACATCAAGCCTGTAAATAGGTTGGAAATGTCATTGCAAAATTACCCTTTTAAGGCCTTCCTTGTTTGCATGGGTTCTTTTTATTTTTTTTATTTTTTTTTTTGGGGTTTGGCATACTGGCCGGAAGTGATACTATCTACATGGAGATGAGGGATTGATCCCTGAGTATATATGATACTGAGGTACCAGCACCACTCAACTGTGAGTGTGTTGGCCGCATGGAATTGATTTTTAAGGAATATGATTTAAGTGGTTAAAATCGAAGAAAGGTAAAGATTTATAAATGATTATAATAATCATTTCCTAAATGAAAATAAATTACGGGGATACGGAAAATGAGTACCCACACATAACCCTATTAAATGAAATCCTACAAAAGTCAGGTGTCAACTACATCTCAACTTAAAAATTTTCATGCAACCAAATGGGCCCAACTTGAACCTTGAATTTCCACTTTTTAGTGTGTGTCAAATTATCTAGTGAAAATGGATTGACCCATGATCATGATCCAAATCATTCAGTATTCTCATATGATTAGTAAACCTTAAGACATGAATTTTCATATCTTAAATTCCCGTAGAATTTGATAAACATGTGAAAAATGCCAAAACATATAAATCCTACTTTCTAATTATATGCACCTTTGTGGTCCCAATTCATGATTCAAGTCATTCAATATTCTCGTAGATACAACAATCCTCAATGCTCAATCTTAAATCCTCATGAGTTTTGATAAAATCCGAGAAAACAAAAAAAAAAAAAATTCTATTATTTTGCATTTTTGAGGACCCTCAATTCATGACACAGTTTGAGACTCAATATTTCTTTTGTAGAAAAGTATTGGATCATGAAGCCCACTATAACCATATAAAAATTGATATAGATCCGTTCTTAGTCTCTCTCTCTTTCCACCTCGTACCATTTACTCATGTCAAATGGTGCTACCATATAAACATCGTATATGCTAAATCCCATTTGGTAAAATGCAAACGTCCCCTAGAATACTATATCAACTACTTTTGTTCCATTGAATCTTTATTATTTATATAATCCTTCTTGGGTTACAACTGCAGAGGTATAAAATGGGCAAGCGGATATTGATAACTACCAACTACATATGAGGACATTAATGAAGAAACAATGTAAATTTGACCCTATTACAGGGAGGAATGCAAATGGGTCTAATCCAAAGGGAACAATGGTGGATTTCAGACCAACATTCATTTTCTAATTCGGATTTGAATTTGAGATGGAATCTGTGTTGTAGCTGGATTTGGTATCAAATAAAAAACCAAATTTTAGTTCCAAATACAGATCTGAAATAAGATGTCAAGTACAGTGGTTTAAATGGATAAAGTCGCCTTAAAATATTTAATATAGAAATGAGCCTATGAGATAGTATATGATAAAACTCAAGTAGACTTTCAAATATGAATATAAATGAAGCTATTTAGACTCTTAAAACTTTTATATATTTTTTTAATATTTAAAAGCAATCATCTTCGATTCGGATTCTACTTGAATAGGAATATGCAAAGATTTGATTTTCAATCCAAATATTTCAGTTCTATATACTCACTTTATTCGAAACCAACTTGCAACCCTAAACATACCACCCATCTTTGTAGATCTCATCATGGGCAAGTCCTTAGAAAGGAGAGACCTATTCAGATTTTTCTATAATGGAAATCTCAACCACTTAAAAGTCAATGTCTACAAATGAATTCACTGTCAAATTTCTCTCCATGAAAATTGCCCCCACTGTTGAACTGAAAAACAAAAGGAAGTTTGATCAATATGACAGTACACTAACTTTGGTTCAAGAGATATTTTTGCCTAGTCTTAACTTATATATAGAGTTACAAACGGAACGGTTCCGGATCGGAACTATAGTGGAGCAGACCTGTTTCTAAATAATAGTTATGATTCCGGATCTGGTTTTGACTCGGAACATGTTTTGTTGGTACTATATCCGGTTTCGAAAGGAAAACTCAGATCCGGTTCCGAAGCTGGGTCCTCCTTTCTAGTTCCAAAATCTATTTTAATTTCTCTTTATTCTTTATTTTTCTTAAAATAATTATATAATTAAGCTTATAACAGCGCATCAAGTGTACTACCTCTAATATTATACATAAAAATGTCAAAAAAAAAATAATTTTGAGGTACAATTTGCAATATCAAAGGCTCATATGCCAGGTCCCGTGTTCACATGTCGGAACCTATATAGATTTAAAATCGGACCCGTTTATCAATCGGAACCTAAATTAAGTTCCGGATCCATTTATGAATCGGAACCTAAAATAAGTTTCAGATCCGATTTTTTACAGGTTGAAATTCCCGGGTATTCGGAAAATTGTATACACGTTTGGAACCCTATTTACATATAAAAAGAGTGATTTTTAGCAATTTAGATTTCATGAGTAGAGTCCTGATGGATCAGTAAAAAGTGGATAGAAGGAATTCTAATCAATCAAACCCCATAAAACCTATGTAAAGGAATTCTAATCAATCAAACCCCATAAAACCTTTTACATACATATCAACATCTCATTACATTTTATCATGTAACAGAAACACCAAACTCAATTCCATACGTCTTTTCTTACCCAACAAAATATCACCTCCTCACACCAAACACACACTCAAATGAAATAATGACAGGTAGCACACGCAGACAACCTAACAACAGTTGATCAAAAACTCATCGGGAAGAAGTTGTTCATTCCAAAACTCAATATCCATCTCACATCTGTCATAAATTTCAAGAGGTGTTTTAATTGGCCAAATACCATGATTTGTACTCGAAGGTATAGGTTCAAAATTATACTACCACATTAGCATTAGATTATAAAAAGTGATTTAGTCAACTTTACTCTGGATATTCCTGCCAAGATTAATCAAATTCAAAGATCAGAACCTCCTAAAGCGGAAAGAAAAAAAAAAAAGAAATCTCACATCTGCTGTGGGCCCACCTGGCTGTACGGTCAGATTCCAATTCAAACACCTCGTGGCCCAGCAAGTTGGTGGGAGACTTGACTCGAGTGCCTTACACTCCAAGTTTTTTTATTTAATTCAGGAGTCCTCTCTCTCTCTCCTAATCACAGGGGAATCGCACTAAAACGTCAGATCCGGGCCCACACCCTACGCGTGTGGGGTCAGGCAATCTAGTCTCGGGTTTCGGATCCTTCCTTGCAGCGTCCGTCCTTCGCACAGGAAGGTCGGCTACCTCTCTTTGTATCTGCTGATTTGGTGAGTTTTTGATGATCTGGGTCAGCATTTTGATCCCAATATCGCTCGAAATTACGAATTTTTAGGGCATTGAGATCCGAAAAATCCTCTCTTTTACACTCTCCAATCTACCGAACACCCACCCAAAGCTGACCCATTGTTTTTTTTTTTTTTTTTTGTTCTTCCAATCTTCCTCGGTTTCCTTTCCTTTTCTAACTTATTTGGGTTTCCTAATAATAGGTGTTTTGATGATGCTATAGAGAAAGAGCGGAAATTCACAGCGCTGAAACGGTGGAAAAATCTGGAATTTCCATGTACAAAGGTGGGATCTTTCAATTCGATTTTTGTGTTTAATGCCGGATTCCTGGTGTGGGTTTCGACGGATTTTGAAGTATTGGTTTTGGGTTGCTCATGGTTTTAGGAGTGTTATAGAAATTTGATCTGGGGTTTGGGCGTTTGGGCTCATTTCATATTTTTCTTTAGGTATATGATTCACTTCCCAGCTGGGTACTACTTTTTTTTTAAAAAAAAGTATTAGTATTGAGATCTAGATTTGGGATCTGGGGCTGTGGGACTTCTGGATTTAAGATCTGGTTACATGTATGAATTTGAGAAATTTTCTATATTGGAATTTGGGTCTTGAACCTTGGGAGAGTTGTGGAGTGATTGGAAGGTAGAATGCTGATGTATTGAAGTGTACTTATGATTTTGAATGCTTGAGGTTTTGAGAGGAAGCAATGCTGGTAGTTTGAAGAGGATTTAGGGTTAAAAGGAGTACTGACACTCTGACAGGGTTATTGTTATCTGTAGACAACTTGATTGATTAAGACTTATTTTTAAGAGTTTTGGGAAGTTGGATTCCAAGGCATTGTTGGTTCATTGTGAGGTTAATGCATCAGAGATTGCTGTCACTAGGTTTGGTAAACTACAGGAATTGGGCACTGAACTCTGTGAGAACAGGGGTCAGTAAAGAGTATGGGCTGCATTAACTCCAAAGAAGGAGATACAGCCGGATATAATGGAAATCAGAGAGAGAAAAGACTGCGTAAGTCGTCAAGACGGTTGGTCGCTCCCTCGAGGAGAGACGAAGTTATAGTGGAGGCTGATAGTGGTCGTGGGAATGATGGGAGGGAGAGGTTGATATCAAAGTCGCAAGAGAATGTGCTTTCTACACCACTTTCTTCGGATGGGGAGAAGGAGAAGAAGTTGGTTATTGAGAAGCCAATTACCAGCTCTCATCAAAGGAATGCAACCGCAGATGTGGGGGTGAACAGAGGGGAACAGAGTTTGAGAATTCTTAACGTGCCAAATGGCATTGAAGGTGAGCAGATTGCTGCTGGGTGGCCTTCTTGGCTTACAGCAGTGGCAGGAGAAGCAATCAAAGGGTGGTTACCTCGTCGGGCAGATTCATTTGAGAGATTAGACAAAGTCAGTTATACTCTCTGTTACCTCACTCATTTTATTTGCAAAACTATGCAGCAATTGATACTTATTGTTGTTGTTAACTGTGTTGAAGTTCTTTCACCAGATATTCTAGTAATTTCACTTATAATTCTGTAATAACAAGCTTTCATGGGTTCTTTAGAGCATTTCCTTTACTAGTGTGGGCTATGAGCTTTCCTTAGATTTACTTATGTAGAGAACATCCCTCATTTTATTATCTTTTAAGGATGAGAGAAATGCGAAACCCTTTGCATGGAAATGTCATATGCTAGGTTCCATTTGATTTTATATGTGACATTAGACATTTATGTTTAAGGGCCATTATGCCCACTTGCCCTTGAGTCAACTGGAATCTTCCCTTTGGGAAGGTATTCATTGGATGCATTCTTTCTTCTTAATCATTGGGGATAAAAGAGTTTCAACTTCAAATCATTTTACAATCATTGAGCACAACAGTATCTGTTTTTAATTTATGAACCACCATGTAGGGCCCACCTTGATGCATTCCAATAAGCAAGGATAGAGGGATGGGAAGGTTTCATCACAGATTGTGGTTGGCTGGAAAATCAGCCCTATCAAAAGATCATAACTGATGATATGAGAGCCCCAAGTGCTATACACTGCTACAAGCTTTTTAACAAGGCACTATATTCTTTGCGGAACTTTTTTTTTTTTGGGTAAAATTCTCTGTGGAACTGTTGCGTAGACACGAGGACCTCAAAGGCTCAAACATAATTATTTTAGAGCTTAGTTTCAAAAACCTTTTCTACATGTTCTCTCTCTCCAATGCCTATTCAGAATCTTGGTGCAGTTTCCTAGTGTTTAGACTCTACTGCTCAAGCAATATTTGGGAACTCTTCCTCTGTACTCGCACATATCCTCTGGCTCTTCCTCCTTTCTTTTTTGCAACTAAGAGTTAGGGGAGACTTTAATTAGATCTCTGTCTCTCTCCCCCCCCCCCACCCCCCCCCCCCCCTCCTCTTCTTCTCTGTGTATTCGATCCTTTCATGCGTGTTGGAACTAGTTTGGTTTCCTTTCGAATAGATAGGCCAAACTACCATCTGGCCCTCCACAGTGTCAAATAAAATGGACTTGGTAAAAAAAATTGTACATATGGTCTCTGCAGCCCTGTACAAAGAGGGGATCAGCTTGAATTCCTAGGCTGGGTGATCTACATGGTGGGTCCCTCTCGATACTTAAGAACCGGTTCATGCTTTGATGCTGCCCATGCATATGCCAAGTAAACACCCATAAGTGCGGAAAGTAGCATCATTTTATGAGCATGCCTCATTTAGTCATTTTTATTCCTATCCCGGTTAGTCGGTCCCTTAGAACTGGTGCATGCCTTGATGCGGCCCGTGCATCTTCCAAGTAAACACCTGCAAGTGTGGAAAGTGGCACCATTTTATTAGCATTCCTCATTTTATTCCTATCCCAGTAATTGGTTCTCTTCATGTTATGTCTTTTTTTTTAATACAAACGCAAAATGAAAATTGTATTTTTCTCTATATCATGAATGCTTGTTTCATTTCATTTCTTTTTTTCCCCTTCTCAGCAGCATAACAGCGTCTCTTGAAGAGTTTCTGTTTTGATCTTTGAGTGCCTAATTGCTACTGTATATGCAGATTGGGCAAGGAACTTATAGTAGTGTGTACAAAGCACGTGATCTTGAAACAGGCAAAATTGTTGCACTGAAGAAAGTACGGTTCGCTAATATGGATCCTGAGAGTGTTCGTTTTATGGCAAGGGAGATTCACATTTTACGTAGACTTGATCACCCAAATGTTGTCAAGCTTGAAGGTTTGATTGCTCCACGGATGTCATCCAGCTTGTACCTTGTCTTTGAATATATGGACCATGATCTTGCAGGACTTGCATCAATTCCTGGTCAAAAATTTACTGAACCGCAGGTACATTCTGCTGGATATTTTTGTGTGAATACGAAGAAGTTACAGGGTTCTGAATTCTGATGTAACATGCATTGTGTCCTGATGCACATCTTATACCATATAAGGCATCATTTGGTTTTCTGGACTCTAATCTGATGCCATCATCACAAGAGATGGATACCAATCCCCCACCCCAACCAACCAACGACAAAACAAGAAGAAAAGAAGAGTGAAGAAAACAAATAAGTTCAAATTTTAAAGGTTCTAGCCATCCAATTTTTCACCTTTGAATATGGATATATGGTTAAAGGACAAAAAAAGAAAGTGGCATCCATGAAAGTCAACGATAGGATGGCTAGGAGCTTCCAATTCAGAAGAATTTTTAAGTTATCTTACATGCAGCCATCTTATCAGTGGTCTATATCGGCCTTACTTAGATGGATGGTGCATCAGGATTCAGGACACCATACAAGCTGATGAAAAAACAACCATTCTTGGGAAGTGCATGGTACAACCTTACAGTTAAAGGCTTGTTTAGTTATAAATCCTTGAGAAAAGAATATCCCTCCTTAACCTTAATTGCATGGAAAAGTCCTCATAGGAGGAGGCACTTTGGGACCATTAAAAAAAAAAAAAAAAAAAAACAATGAGCTTGGGTTCTCTTGAAATTTGATTTTAAGAAATGGGCCAAAAGTGTTCCCTTTTGTTAATCCTTTCATGCAGTCAATGCAAGATTGGGATGTTCCCAATCCAATTCCTTTTCTCATTTAAATTACTTTACGACCAAATAGGCCTTACTTTGCAGTTCTCTTATGCTCATAAAAAAATCTTGTGTTGTAACCTTTTGTTTCTCATTTAGAATGATCCATCTTGGGGTTGCAGATCAAGTGCTTTATGCAGCAGTTACTACGTGGTCTTGAACACTGCCATAGCCGTGGTGTTCTGCATCGTGATATCAAAGGATCAAATCTTCTGATTGACAATAATGGCATTCTCCGGATAGCAGATTTTGGTCTGGCCACATTTTTCCATCCTGATCGGAAACAGCCTCTTACTAGCCGTGTTGTAACTCTGTGGTATCGGCCTCCAGAACTTTTGCTTGGTGCCACAGAGTATGGCGTTGCAGTTGATTTGTGGAGTACGGGTTGCATTCTTGCAGAGTTGCTTGCTGGGAGGCCAATAATGCCAGGAAGAACAGAGGTATTTCTGCGATCCAGATTTTTTTATTATATATTATTATTTTTTTGGTCTAGGGAGGAACTACTTAAGAGATCCCTAGTCATGATCCCCTCAGTGGGGCACACCTGAACTCATGAATTGTGAGGGAGTGGTGATGTGTAGAGCAAGTGTGGATGCATAGAAATTAGTCAAATTACAACCTCTGATGAATGTAAGGTGTTTTTTAGTGGTGAAAATCTTAACAATTTTCAAAGTGCATTTTTTTGGAAGTCCTAAGATGGATAACAGTTGGATCAATGTCAAAAATGAGGTGAGTGCCAATTTACGGGGTGTGAGCAGGTAGCAAGTGTGAGCGGAATGGATTGCTTTTTAGGTGGGCCCTGCATGGCAGGTCTAATTTTTTTAAAATGCAACTCAGTCTCATTGGATAAGATGTGTGCAACTACATACGAATCTACTTCTAACTGGGTTTCCCTAAAATTGGTACTAGTGTAGAAACCTGCAGCAATAATAGTTGCAAACTTGCATTTGCATCCTGATGGGAGATCATTGCTGAACTATCATCCTAGTTCATTGGGGTTTCATTTGAATGGAATTAGAGCTGAGAGTTGACAAATTGTGTAGCTCCCTTACTGGAAAATTTTGTACATGTCAGTTCCATTATTCAATAATCCATTCAATTGAATTGGATAAACCCAGATTTGGATGGGAATTCCTTGAGGGCTCATTTGGATTCAAGGATCTGATTCGATATTATTATTATTATTATTATTATTATTTATGTCAGTTCTGATTGAATTTCTGAATCCTTATATACCAAACAAATTCCAAAATCCTGCTGATGAAATTGTATATTAGGATACATGGTGGACTTATTTCTAGGAGATTGTGAAATTCTTGGATCCCTGATGGGGATGTTTGCCTTTTACGCATTGGATATGAAAATGGGGTTTACCTATGTAAAACTTTATATGCCTAACAAATTCCAAAAATCCTGCCGATGAAATTATATGTTAGGATACTTGTTGGACTTATATGTGGAAGATTCTGAAATTCTTGGATTCCTTAACGAGCCGTTTGCCTTTTATGCATGGGATATGATAATGGGGTTTACCGTTTACATATGTAAAATTTGCACATGTTTAGATATGTAAAACTTACACATGTGAAACAAATTACCATGTTTCTTTGGAAGCACCATCTCACATGAGTAAAAGTTGAACGGTGTGGATTACATATGCAAAACTCTCATTGCTCTCAAAATTATGAATATGTAAGACATGATAAACATTTTATGGTTTAATTAGTCAATAGAAAAATTGAATGGTTTGGATTAAAAATTCGGGGCCGATAGGAGTTGCAAAAAATAAGACAATGTGAGGGTTTGATACATGACCTATCGCAAGCAGGGACAAGCAGTGGTGCCATTCTAGCCAAAGGGGTGTGAAAGTATGGAAATTGCCTGATTTACACACTATTTCCACACCTCATTTACACATGTGATGTATACATGAGTGCAAACAAACGTGCTTGTGCATAAATATTACACGCGTAACATTTACATATGTAAATGGGTGCAAACAAATGACCCTAATTTTTTTTTTTTTTATTTGGAAATCTGCTGGGGTTCTGTCTGATTATTTCTATATATGTGTTTTAACTCATTGTAAAATGTGAAATTATTATCGCATTGTATATAAAACTAATCTTCTTAAAGTTCTAACATGCTTCCACTACATACTAAATAAAATATTACCACATGCAGACATGATGATTTTTTTTTTGTATCCACATGTGAACCCAGATTCAACATGGGTCATATGAAAGGAGATCTTGTTGAAATTGGACATATCCAAAAAAAGTAATATCTGTTTTTGTTCACTGTTCACTGGTTTTATTCTTTAATAACTGTTTAAAAAACGGATGCTTTTTTGTCCTCTCATTTTATGTGGCACGGATATGGTTTTAGAATCTGATGACTGTTGGCATTTTCATTGGTTTTCTTCTTTATTTGATTGTTGGCGACTGAAAACTTTGTATTCCACCTCCTGTAGGTGGAGCAATTGCACAAAATCTTTAAGCTTTGCGGTTCACCATCTGAGGAGTACTGGAGGAAATCAAGATTGCCGCATGCAACCATATTTAAACCTCAACACCCTTACAAGCGCTGTCTTGCTGAGGTGTTCAAGGAATTCCCTTCTCCAGCTTTAGCCCTCCTGGATGTCCTTCTAGCAATAGAACCTGAACACCGGGGAACTGCAGCATCTGCCCTTAAAACCAAAGTAATTTTAAATTCAGTGTTTTCTGTTGTGAAAAAAACAAACTCTCATGTCATGTACCATAAATAATTAAATACTGCCTTCTTGGTTTACATGGAAGACAGGTGAAGATCTGGATTGCTCATTCAGCTGGTCCATTTATGGCTGGACCATAAACCAAAGATCAGAGCCATTGGACAATCCAAACCATTTAATAATTGTGATACTAATGACCTCAAAAAAGTTATTGGTTGTTCACATCCAACAAAGAAAAGGTCCATTGTCTGGACAATAGGATTCTTCAACTGAGGCAATCTTTTTTTTGGTAAAGATTAATTGTTTGTGGCCAGTACAGTCCTATGATCTTTCAGCTGCCCCATCTCGCTACAATAAAGTTGAAATCATCCAGCTTGTATGCAGCCTCTTAGGAACCTTGTTGTGATTTGAACTTTCATATGCCATATTATCTCCTTCTTTCTAAGGTGGGAAAACTTGGCGAATTGACTCTTGACAAGGCCGAGTCACCTTATTTTGACAAAGGACCAACTCAAATATAGGGCAAACTTGGCCAAGTCACCTCGTTTTGATAAGTTATGTGCATTCTAGACCATTTGATAGGTAGATTTGATTTTAAACAGGTGATACTTATTTTGAAGTAACTAATGCTTAAGGTTTAGCAATTTAAAAATGATGATTGAAATGTAACTTAAGACTTGTATTCTATCCTTTACATTCGATGTTTGGAGTTAAAATTATGTAATACGTAAGAGTTTTTCTCTTTCCCTTTCTCTATTATATGAATTTTCTTGCATATATAAATTTATTAATTTGAATTGATTATTATTAGTACATGTAAATAAATAAATATATATTTAAATGTTATAAGTATTTGATCTATTTTTAAATAGTTTTTAGAAATCATGACTTTCCCGTATCATTGCTTTGACTCTCCGAGTCAATTTTTTAGAGTTAGACGAGTTGAGTCTAAGTCACGAGTTTTCCAACCTTGCTTTTTTCTTTTGTTTCTTCCTTCTATCATGATATTGTTTGTCCTTATTCTTGAGTTGCCCTTTCCAGTTCTTCACAACCAGTCCTGTTGCCTGTGATCCTTCAAGTTTGCCTAAATACCCACCAAGCAAGGAATTTGATGCTAAACTCAGGGAAGAAGAAGCCAGAAGGTATGTTGTTGAACATTTACTTCATTTGGGTTTTTTTTTAAATAGTACTACAACATGTGAAATTGCAGCTGCAATGTGCACAACTCACTTGAAAGAAATCAAAGTAGAATCCTACTTTCACAAGCTTATTATAAAAATTTCTATAATATATTTCTCATTCAATTGCATAAGTGAGACAGATGTCTACACAGACCATATGCACATGCACTGAGTGCCATAATAGTACTCTTGATGGACATTAAATTTTGCAACATTTTAAGGGGGAAAGGAACCAATATTTTGAATTCCAGGAAAGCTTTCCTTCTGAGTAATTGTGATAAGCAAATGCTCATTCACCATAATTTTCCAAATAACTCTCTACTTCCATAAACTATTTAAAAATTGAAAAGAAGAAGAAATCATTGAGACTTTTATTCATGTTTTGTTGAATAAAAAAGAAAATTTTCTCCATGTTTTTATGTATTTTTTTCCTAATTGAATAATTACCTCACCAATTTTTTCAAGAATCCTTATTGTGATTTGATACCTACAATTGCACTTACTAATAACCTATTACACCAAATTACTTGTATATGCCTACTTTACCTCTGTCGAAAGGAAAAGATCATAAGATACTAGTAGCTAGTTCTTTAAACTGCACCAATACTTGTAGGGTACAAGTTTAGCGTCACGTGCAGTGCGTGAAATTCAGGGGTAGGCACCACCTTTGGAGATGGTCTGGTTGCACACTCGTGCAGAGCGCAGGAGAGAATTTTCCTGATTCCCTTTCTGTTATCTAAGATAGTAAGTAATTTGACGCATACATATGCTTGGGACTGATCATCGCATGGAGTGTTTTTATTATATTACTTCTCTATCAGATTAGGAATTGCTCATGACCTGCTTAACTGCTAACTTTGTGGTCATGGGTAAATCCGTAAATACACTAACTGCTGTACTTGAAACTTTTCTGACAATAGTTGAAACAGGAAATGACAATATCCTCTCCATTTTACTGCTGTATCCTCTAATCAGACTAATGATAACCATTTATAATCCCCCTTTTTTGGTTGATATATGAAGAAACAAAGACCTTGTTAATACTTGTTGTTATAATGTTAACGTCCTCTTTTTTTTGTGTTTTTTGAGAAAAAATGTGTGATCTGAGCGAAGTGTGGACAATGCAAGCATACAGTCATTGGCACTAAAGCAAGGAATGATTCTGAAAATACAGAATTTCAATTAAATAACAAATATTCTTTTCTATTTATTTGCGACAAAAATCTATTTTATTTAGTTTGTTTGTTTCTACATATATGGCCATTTGATGATTCTCTGTAATGGCTGAATGTTAAATATAGGTGTCCTATAAAAGATCATGTCATTACAACTTTTTACTGTGCCTTTTGTTTTCGGAGTGACATACATTCCTCCATCTTGAAACCAGGCAAAGAGCAGCAGCCATAAAAGGGCGTGGACATGAATCCATAAGAAGAGAACCAAGAGAGTCTAAAGCAGTGCCAGCACCAGATGCTAATGCTGAACTGCAGGCATCATTACAGGTGTCCTATTTCTCTTGCTCTAAGGTTTTGGGTTATGGACGTTTATCTTCTTCCAGCACCACGGTAACTTTTGATGTCACCAGGATACCTTCTGTACCATCAGTCCATCATAGAGTTTCATGGAATTTCTAAAATTAAAAAATGGTAACTCATAGAATGTGAGGAGCAAATATATTATTATTATTATTATTATCATATATTATTTCTGATAATAATTCTTATGATATATATATATGTAGAAACCACCCAAATTGGTAATGGTCTTTCTAGCTGACATTATTTTTAGAAATGCTGTGATTTGTCCGTTTGAATGATGATTTGTATTAACAGTGGATAATGTGCATTTACTTTATTAGTTACAAATCCATGCACTTCTCTCTTCAGTTGCTGGTCAAAATGGTTTTGGTTTGATAAATAATTTGATGTGTATATATTAGAGGTGTATAAATTAACCGTGACCGACCCGACCCATGACCGTTGGTACCGGTTAACAGGTTTCACGGGTCGGGTTACCGGGTGACCCGTGAACCCGGTAACATTTATTCTTTTTTTTTTTTTATTCATCCTAGAAAACCAAATGTTCTCCCGTCTTTATATTTTCTTCCTCCTTTCTTTGTTTTTCTCCTTTTATCACACATGTACCTATCACATATTTGTGGGGGCAATATAAGGTTGCAGAGGGGGTGGGTTTGAGTTAATTCTTATCATGCTTATTTTATTTTTTTGGGAAGCAAAAAGATGAGTGCAATGGGTACAAGGAGGTCAAGATGTCAATAGATACCTGCAAGCAGTTCTTATACATGGCCCCTCCAAGATTTCTCTTATTTTACAGTGGGGGTGGACCGTGGCCATTATAGTAATGCAGCAAAAATTAAATTTCTGAATCAACTAGCCAGGCATGGACCTATGCTTGCTTAAACTTTCAGCCTAAGTAAAAAAAAGGCATCCTACTAAAGAGGTACTATTTCCAAGAGTAAAAAAAACTCATTTGTTTGTATCCTTTTGAATAAAATCACATTTTTTTTTACAATTTCTTTATTATTTCTTTTTGACCCGAGCCCGACCCGCTGACCCGTGACCCGACCGGGTCGGGTTCGTGTGGGTTTTCACCCATATAAATTTTTTCGGGTCGGGTCGGGTTTGACCCGTTGAACACCCCTAGTATAGATAGTATCCGTAGTTGCATTTGAGATGCAGGCCAAAGTCAGCCTGAACTAGCCCAGGCCACAACACGAGGAGGTACGGAATCAAACAATTCCACAATCTCACTCCGCACAAACCTCAACCCAAGTAGAAGAAAGAAAATGAATCTCAAATCCAAATCACAATATAGGTCTTCTAGAATCATAAGAGTATCTGTACACCCAAGCTAAACAGCTTGAAATTAGGTCCACATGAACTAGACCTCAAATTTTCCATATGGAGAATCACATGACATGAAAATTTCGACTCCATTTGGATTTATCTTTCATTTCATGAGCTTATTTATACTATTAAATGATTTCAGTGGAACTTCAATGACATGTATACTTCCTCCTAAATGCAACAGTTGTACTCCAAACATATCCCCCTACACGTGTTAATTGCACTCCAAGTCTCCAATCTCTCATAAAACTGTTTTGACTTACTCCACACATATTGCACTCCACTCTCCCATAGGATTCTTTTACTGATTACTTGCAAATATTAGTTACTAACACATTCTTCTGAACACATTAATTACACCCCAAAGACTATGCACAAGTAACTATATTTGCAATAGTTCCTTCTTTGACCATGCACAGCTATCAATGCAGAATTAGTTATCTCATGCAACAGACATAACTAACTTGCAGGAAAATATTTATGGATAAGCTGGATATTATTATGCTGATGTGTATTGGTCTCAATATAGATATGAAATATTTGACAATGACATTGATGATTCAATTATGGAAGTCGTAACCTTTTGAACCACATTAATGTGCCATCTATTTCAATAGTTATTATCCAATGCTTAAAAGTTTCAAAATTGGGAATTGGTCAGCAGGTTCTTAAGTTGGGTTCAGCCAAATCAACGAGAAATCCTTTTCTTCTTTTCTGTTCGATGTTGTAGGAATTTTGGAGTGTTTAAATTATTAAAGAACCCCTTTTAATTAAAAAATTGAAATAATAAATAATAAGTCAGACCCAATGGGAGACTTTTGGCTTCCACCAAGTCATGCTTATTTCAAATGACCTTGAAATTAGTGACTTTTGGTCTGTTTTTAATTCCTACTGAACCAATTAAGGCAAAGTACCTAGTCCAACTACCAGGTTTTTGATCAATAAATGAAATGTATATCTCTTTGACAAGAGCCCATAGCGCTGTCGTAAGGTGCTTATTGTTGCTATAACAAGGTTGTTGGTACGGACCAACTTGCCTTGTAAGAAAAAAGCTAGCACATATTTAATTCCTACGGTTTTTTTTTTTTTTTTTAAGATGATAAATTTCCATATTTGTTGCTGTGCAGAAGAGACAGGCACTCCCAAATCCTAAAAGCAGCAGTGAGATATACAATCCCGAGGAGGATACTGGATCTAGTTCTTCCATTCATCCCTCAAGGGGAACTGCACAGAATGGTTACTCTCATTCTGGTCCATTGATCCATCCAGGTGCTTTTGGGTCCTCATGGACCAAGAAGGTAAAGGAGGATGAGATCCAGATGGCTCCTGGCCAAGCGCTTGGTTCAACAAGGGCTTATGCGCAGAGATTGCATGTGCCTCAGGGTGGTGCTGACCTATCCACCTTATCTGGCTTGGTAGCAGCAAGAAGCAAAAATGACAGAGAAAGTAGTACTCATTCTCAGTGGCAGGAGCGGGGATTGAGCAATAGTTACTGTCAGCTGGATTCTGCTGAAACCTCTGAAAAGCAGGAATGGACCCACCATTTACTAGATAGGCAATCTTCTTCCCATAAGAAGGGCGACAAGATGGCCAGAAAGGAATCTACAACTGTAAGTGGTTATAAAAATTGTTTTTCTATTTCTATTTGAATCTTGAAGCTTTAATAATTAAAATTAATGCATAAAACTGAAATCTTAATCTAGATTGTCAGAACTCATTATCATCTCCGAAACATTATCTCATATGACTTCTACTTCTCCACTCATCCCTATTTAGAGTTGTGTTCTCTCACTCCACAATCTTACTTCATAATCTAATTAGTACATTCTAAATCTTTATTGCTGAAACTATGATACCAAAAGTATATTAGAGATCAACATTTTCTGAAGAAAAGAATTAGGTTATGGTAACGCATGAAAGGGAACCCCCCATGGGTTGGTCGGGCACTGGCTATCTTTACCCCTCAAAATGTACACAGGACCAACAGCCATTTTATACTCCAGATATATGCATTATGGCTTCAATGATGATGACCAACAATCATTTTATCCTGTTCTATCATAGCTGTCAATTTCCATTGTAGACCCTGTTCCAATTTGACTTCAAATGAAGCATTTTTTGCCAGTCAGCATTTCAGTGTTTCGTTTTAGAGTTCTGTTTCAGAATTTAAAAATAAAAAACACATATATCTCAAATATAGTAAAACGTGAATAAGCTAAATATTTTTATAGAAAGATGTAGTCCATTCATAGTTACCTAATTCGCTCCCATGGACGGAGAATCACGAACCGTTCGTTTCGACTAAATCGCTATTCGATTCGCTATGGATCGAAAATCTCAAAAGCCTTGGTTCGGTGTAGTTCGAAAATCACGGGAAGAAGATAAAGTTGCTTCTTCGTTTCAGTCTCCTAGGATAGCAAGTCTATTTATGTTTCCTGTCTTTCCTTTTTAAATCCTCCTCCTTGGATTGTGCATGATCTCTTCCCGATTTTCTCTCTCTCTCTCTTACCTTCCATTTCGAAATTATATAATCCGTTTTGATTTCTCACTCTTCCCTTTCATTTCGAAACTGGATAAAAGGGTAAGAGACGGTGCATTAAGGACAATACTACCCTTGTATTCTTTGAGTTCATTGAAATAAGTTTCTCAGCGGCCCACTTTAATTTGAAATTCACAAAACTAAAGACCACAACTCTTGCTAGAGTCATTTTCAGCATCAGATTGAGAGTGGCTAAAATATGTGGTTTAACTTTTTTAATCATATATTTTTTATTGATTTTGATACAACTATGATTGAAATGAAATTTTCTTAATCATAAAACAATGTGGGTTATTAGTTTTGAGTAGTTCAGATTTTCAATAAATGGGCCCAATAATAGAGTTTCACTTCTCTCAAGTGAGAAACTAAGAGGATCTGGACTACCAGTGGGATATTTATGGATACTAGCTAGATAAGAATGATAAGAGGTGATTGGACTTAATTTATGTCATTCTGAAACCAAACCTGGGTCCTCTTTGAGCAACTATTGAAAATATTTACAGTCACCTTTTCAAAAATTAAAAAAAATAAAACTATTGAAAATATTTGAGCTAATCTCTTTTAGTTCGTTAAGACCCCTAATAATTAATATTATAAAGATGGGCTCAGGGCAGAAGAATGGAAAGAATGGAGGCTATGGGCTTACTTGAGACATTGAGTCCAATGGAGAATGGAAAGACTAAAAGGGCCTTGTGAGCCTAATGAGAACACGCTTTGATGCCCTTTAATAATCTTTCAAAGCTTATTTTCAATTGAACATATTGATCGCACGAGACATTCTTGTTTGAAATAAAATGCATTTAATAATTTTATATATCTTTTTGTGATGTTTAATATCTTTTGTAAACTATACATCTCAAATTAGACATGGCCAATTATTATATTATATATTCGAATTAGTACAGCGAATTCAGTGAATTCGAACTATGAATCAAGCGAATTGAAAAACGAATTAACTAAACCTACCCATCGAATTTTCAAATTAGAATAACTGTCGAATTGCGAACTGCGAATTCGAACCCGAACTGGTCAAACTGCGAATCAGGTAACTATGAGTCCATTACCCTAGTAAACTAAATATCAATTGGAATGAAGCGTGTGTGTGTGTGTGTGTGTGTGTGTGTGTGTGTGAATGAAGCGTGTGTGTGTGTGTGTGTGTGTGAATGAAGCGTGTGCGTGTGTGTGTGTGTGTGTGAATGAAGCGTGTGCGTGTGTGTGTGTGTGAATGAAGCGTGTGTGAATGAAGGTGAGATTTTGGGGGGGTTAAGACCCCTTCCCCATTTAGAAAAGACCAAAAGACCTTGAGTTTTGCCTTAATGGAGGACATTTTTGTTGGAATAAAAAATTAAAGAGAAAAAATCTGCATGAATTCAGCCGAAATTGGGAATTTTTGCCAGTTTGCAAAAATCAATGAATTTGAAATCAGAATGTAGAGTTCCATTGGAGAGTTCTGAATTCCGGACCAAATATTTTTTGGCGAGATTGTTTGTTTTGGTACGCTAATTTTATTTGGCCAATTCAGCTGAAAGAAATCAAATTTGAGTGCTATGATTGCACTCCTCATCCCTGTACAAAAACATATAATGCAGCTATTCATTGAGTACTTGACATAAAAGAGATGTCTAACATTAGACAGAGTTGCTATTGTATTCACTTTTCTATGCTTGTGCATGCATATCCAGCGTGTCATTGTGATGGCTCTCCACACCTTTCACTACTGAAATTTGCAACTTCCCTATGAAATTGTTTAGAAGTTTTTTTTCCCCTCTGCCACACAAGGGGGTTCCAATTCATGCACTGTCACTCATACACCCATGTCCCTGCCAGCTAAGCTACTACCAGGGATGTTGAGAAGGTTTTTAGTTTTTACTTTTCAAGAAAAGAAAATATCAAATATATGAATATTTGACTTTATTCTTTTGACATCAGGGTTATGGCTCTAAGAAGCACAGAATCCACTATTCTGGGCCATTGATGCCTCCTGGGGGAAACTTTGACGAAATGCTCAAAGAGCATGAAAAGCAAATCCAGCAAGCTGTGCGCAAAGCACGGGTTGACAAAGCCAAGAGCAAGAAAAACTATAGCGAGAAAGCCCAATTTGAAGCACTTCTGTTCCCCGGGAGGAATGGAAATTCAGATGTCTAAAGAGCAACAAATGCTCAACACTGTTTTTAAAGAGGCTTCAACAGCTGACAAACAATGTTTTCCAAAGCCTATTGGGATTTCTCTGTTCACTGCATTTGTTGGGGATTTGGCTTTCTCATTGCTGATTAAAGACAACTCTCCAGCGCGGAGCAGCTTCCAAGATTTGAAACCATTTGCATAGTTGGGATTCAGGTTCAACAGGATACATGTGGCATCTTATCTGGGTTAATGTTTAGTCCATAACAGATTTTCAAATCTTCAAATTTATAGAGGTCTAACATGGCAGAAGCTTGTGATGCTTTGGATCTACGTTGTTATTGCTTGCAGCTGAATAGTAAATATGATGAACCAAAAGCTCTGAGATGGAGGATTGAAGCGGGTTTATAGAGGTCGAGAGAACTTATGTGGCCTTTTTGATTGATACATAATTTATGCAGAATGGGATATTTGGAAGCTATTGGGCTTAATCAACTGCAGGCTGCCTTTTGACTGATGTAATTCAGGTGGTACGGGATTTTTTTTGGAAGCTGCTGGAATTGATCAACTGCACACCTCCTGGAAGAAGCAAACTGTGTATATGGTGGAGGAATGTGATCATTCTAAGCAGACCTGGTCCCTTCACTGACTAAGATTGTATCCTTTAAAACTAACAATTGATCGTATTTTGTTTATCGCACTCTCTAAGCTGGTTTTGGCTTTAATGGATTCCTATGAAATTTGAGTCTGTAGAGTATCTACATTGCTGATAACCTCATTAAGTTTCTGTTTTCTGTTTTTTTTTTTTTTTTTTGACAAACTTGTGCCCATTTCAGCCAAGAGAAGGCACTCACCATTGAGTATCATCCTGTTGGCGAAACATGAACTGTCCCTACCATTCCTTTCTGCTGTATTGTTAAAGAACATAAATTAATTAATTATAGCCTGTTTAGCTAGTATTTTGAGAAAAATCATGTAATGAGACCCCCTATTCGTGGAATCTGAGTGGCTTAGATTGATTGAACAGCCTTTCTCTCATTTCTCTTCCGCTTCTTAAACTTTGATTTCAGCATAAGAATGGCCTACAAAAGTTGATTCTGGATGATCATGCAGGTAATAACTTCTAGTGGTTGGGGTTTTTGGGACCACTTGGCATTTCCAAATCCCTTGTTTCTTGACAATAATTTATGAATTTCAGCACATGAAAAAGCTCAATTAGCCTTTAAGAATTCAGGAATTCCACCCTCTTTGTATTTTGGTGGAATTTCTAAATGCTCAAGTGCAAAGGAGGATTTAGGAATTCCACCTTGTCTCGGAATTCAGGAATTCCCTATAGATGAATTCCTGGAATTCTAGCAAATGAACATAATACTCTTACAAACCCACCTGAGAGTTAGTGGAGTGGCACAAGGGGTGGGTTTGCTCCCCAACTAACCACCCTAGATTTGTCCGATGTGCATTTGTGTGGATTTAGCAGACCCCAAACTTTGGGGATACCCACATCAATAATAATAATAATAACAACAACAACATCAGCAACAACTTATCCAACGGGACTAATCAGATATTGGGAATTATGGTGGACCCATTTATCATCCATAATTATAATGGGTCATGTCCTAAGTGGTTCAAAATGAAGATCAAATGTGAATATAAAAAAAGGGGCAGCAAATAACATTTCCTTTAATGAAAATAGAATCTCACTGAGAATACCAAGGTCTCATCTACATCTGCGTCTTATATCCTTCCTCCTTAACCTTATATTCTTCATACACCTCTTTAATAATCTTAAAAGATGAATTCATATGTATTCAACTGCTCTTGTTATTTGAATATCCAGGATCACATTTTTTTTTATAATTGATTAAAAAGAAGAACCAAAGGTGAATATCCAAAAAATGACCATCAAATAACCACTCCTTTAATGGAAATTAAATAAGAAAAGATGATAAATAAATGAATGTTCTCTGACAAGAAGACTGAGGCCCACTTATATGCATGTTTATCAATGAGAGGAGGGTAGATGGAAGGGTCCTCTCTCATGGACAACTGGGAGCAAAAAAATAAGCTATGCCAAATTATCCTTTCCATTGATTTAAAATTCATAAGGTTTAATGGCATCTTGACATTTGAGTTTTTTAACATTCGATCCAACGGCTAGTGAAGGTTTAATGATTGTAAAATTGAGCCTGATACTAGATCAACGAATGATTAGAGTATCAGAAGAGCTACACCGATCAAAGGTGGACCCAATATAGCTAGACTATATATGCAGTTTTCTCGTAGGAGAATATTTTCACTAGTCATCATCCTAGTAATTTAATGCCTATGTAAGTTAATGTCTTTTCTAAATATCTATCTTATATCCTTCACCCATCACCTTTTTAATAAGGGGCTTCGACCGGGGGTGTGAGGACCCGTCCCTAGAGATACCTAGTGGGACCCAATTTGACCAAGTCAACCATATGTTATCCTGGCGTTACAGGGGTCCCTCAAAGCAACACTTTGTTGCAAAACAGTCCACAAAAAAAAAAGTCATACAGCCAAAGGTCCCTCTCACACTTTTTCATACCTGAAATGTCTAATTTACCCTTTCTTTGAATCATATCCCGTGATTGGTGGGATATGCCATTAATCATGGCCAACTACCATTTAATTGCCCACGATTAATGGAATCCCATTAATGAAATTTTCAAATAAATTCTAAAAACACACAAATAAATTTCAAAATAACGCAAATAAATTTTAAAAAATACAATAATTTCAAAAAAAAAACACAATAAATTTAAAAAAAAGAAATAAATTTTAAAAGAAAGTTAATAAAATTTAAAAAGATACAAATAAATTTCAAAAACTGTAAATAAATCTCAAAGGACTCAAATAAATCTCAAAAGATCCAAAGAAAATTAAAAAAATACAAATAGATCAAGAAAATACAAATAAATTTTCTAAAAATACAGAAATATTCGTTCAAGAAGAACTCAATTAAAATTTTCAAAATGGAGATAAATTTGTTAGAAACTCAGCTATATTTTTAAAAAATTCAAATAACTTTTTCAAAATAGCAAATAAATTTAAAAAGATGCAAATAAGTCTCAAAAGATCCAAATAAATATCAAAAAATATAAATAAATTTCAAAATACTCAAATAAATCTCAAGAGAATTCAGAAAATGCAAATAAATTTCAAAAGACGCAAATGTTTTTCAAAAGACACAAATAAATTTCAAAAGACGTAAATAAAATTAAAAAATATAAATAAATTTAAAAAAATGCAAATACATTTGCCGAAACTAAGATAAACCAATTTGGCAAATTTCAGAAAAATTTGCCAAAAACTCAAGTATTTTTGTCAAAACTCAGTTAAATTTATTTTAAAAAATACAAATAAGTTTCAAAAGATGCAAATAGATCTAAGAAAATACAAATAAGTTTGCCAAAAATACAGAAATATTCATTCAAGAACTCATAATAAATTTTCAAAATGGGGATAAATTTATTTCAGAACTAAGATAAATAGCCAAAAACTCAGATAGAATTGTTCAGAACTCAGATAAATTTGACAAAAACTCAAGTAAATTTGATAAAAACTCAGATAAATTTGACAAAAATTCAGCTAGATTTGATAAAAACTCAGAAAAATATGACAAAAACCCAGTTAAATTCGACAGAGACTAAGATAAATTTGACAAAAAATTAGATAATTTCCCTTCTCAGTAAACCCGCCTTCAATGATCAGGTGGGCCCAGTGGACTCACACCCCCTGTCGACTAGAACTGTTTTATCTCCATAAATCACAAACTCTATGACAAACGCCTCCTTTGCATTGTGTCGATTGGATGAGGGCCCAGGAGGGGTCCACTCTACATGGGGCCATCACCGAGCAGGTCGCCCCTAGGCCTACTTCAAGATATGGGGTACTGATCAATCAGTTGTTGGTTTTCGTGTTCTGCATAGTTCTGGTTGCAGAACACAAAACCAGAAGAAGAACACATCCTCATCTTGAACGACGAACGCCTTGGAGGATCCATCGGAGGAGATCGAGTTCGTTTCACTCCTTCTCGATGCAACCTGTTGCTGTGGCGGCCTCAGCGACAAGGCCGTTGAGCTTGCCCTCCTCCGCGCTCTACTCTCCTTCGTCCGCTCCCCCTCTGTCTTTGTCTGCAGCGAGTCCCTAGTCCAGATCGTCAAGACCTGCTTCAATATCTACCTTGGCAGTCTCAGCAGCACCAACCAGATCTGCGCGAAGGCCGTCCTTGCGCAGATCCTGACCATCGTTTTATGCCCGGGTGGATGCTGATTCGATCTGTGCCATTCATCGTCTCAGAACAAACGAATAGAGTGTTCCCATAGACGCACATCGGATCTGGATTTTCCTGGTCGTAGAAGGACCCCGGACTCGCTGCCAGAGGCTGAAAAACCCGTCTTCTCCTTCTTCGATCAGACTGCTGCAACAGACCCGAACCTCTTTCTCCGTTTCGAATTATTACAGGAAACTCGATCAGCGTGGCGGCCGTGGCCCCCTCAAGATCGGAACCTGCTCTTTCCTAGAACAAAGACGACGTGCTGAAATCAGCACAATCCAACCCTTAACAAACCTAGGCTCGTTGCAAAAGAAGAGGGATAATATAAAATTTTAAATTTTAAATTTCAACATTTTATGCCTAAAATGGTTGAAAGGGCAATTTTGTCCAGAAAAAAAAAAACGTGTGGGCTCAGGGACCTCTCGCTGAAAACATTCTAGCTGAATGGACCATAGGCATTAATAAGTTTTTCCTTGGACTGGAAGCTGGATACATTAACTTATAGGGACCTTTCGCTAATTTTGCCTTTTTAATAACCTTTCAATAAAACCAGGAAAACCCGAGTGACCAAATCTAATATATTTTTACGCAAACAAACAAACCAATCCCATGGTGTAATGTCAAATCCTCATACCTTTTGAACCCATTAGAAATCTATTATTTTCCTCAACCGAGCTTTCATATGAAAAATCTAAATCCTCAAAAAGAAAAAAAAAAAAAAAAAGAGGGGGCTTCGGCCGGAGGTCCCTCAAAGTATGACTTTGTTGCAAACAGTCCACAAAAAAAAAAGTCATAAAGTCAAAGGTCCCTCCCACACTTTTTCATACATAAATGTCTAATTTACTCTTTCTTTAAATCATAACCCATGATTGGTGAGATATCCCATTAATAATGGTCAACTAACATTTAATTGCCCACGATTAATGGAATCTCCAGATTTTCAAATAAATTCTAAAAACACACAAATAAATTTCAAAGTAAAGAAAATAAATTTAAAAAAAGAAAATAATTTCAAAAAATGCAATAAGTTAAAAAAAGCAATATATAATGAAATAATGCAAATAAATTTAAAATGATGCAAATAAGTTTCAAAATATCCAAATAAATTTTAGAAATTATAAATAAATCTCAAAAGACTTAAATAAATCTCAAAAGATCCAAAGAAATTTTCAAAAAAATGCAAATAAATTTAAAATAACGAAAATAAATTTTAAAAAATACAATTTCAAAAAACGCAATAAATTTGAAAAGATACAAATAAATTTCAAAAGACACAAATAAATTTAAAAAATGCATATAGATTTCAAAAAACGTAAATAAATTTTCTAAAAAACTAAGATAAATTTTGAAAAAAACTCAGATAAATTTACCAAAACACAAAGAAATATGACAGAAAACAGATAAATTTGAACAACACTCAGATAAATTTGACAAAAACTTGGATAAATTTGAACAAAATTCAGATAAATTTACCAAAAATACAAAGAAATATGATAGAAAACAAATAAATTTGAACAACACTCAGATAAATATGACATAAAACAGATAAATTTGAACAACACTCAGATAAATATGACAGAAAACAGATAAATTTGAACAAAACTCAGATAAATTTGACAAAAACTAAGATAAAGTTCAAAAAATACAAATAAATTTGCTAAAAACTCAAGTATTTCAAAAACTCAGATAGATTTGCCCCGCTGTTGTTGTGCCACCACCTTACTCGAGGAAAAAGGAAGGCAGTCGAGCCGCAATCTTCACCTCCGATTACAGAAGCTAGAGAAACTCATATAAATTTGTAAAAAACTCAGATAAAGTTCATAAAAACTCATATAGATTTGTCAAAAATGATATAACAGCTCTGCTGCCTTCATTCTCTAGCGATGCTACAATACAGGAAGACAGTCTTGTTGCCTTGCTCTTTTCTCCGATGATGGCGCGACACCGGAGTGCCAGTAATAACGACGGATCTGGGTTGTGGGCTGGGTTTTCGTAGCAAGTCAGGTCAAAACCGACCCGAACAAACCTAACCTGGCCTGGCCGAAGATCGTCTTCTTTCTTCTGGTTTCTGTAACCAGAAACGGACAGCAGCAAGCCTATTGCCTTCTTCCTCGATTTTGTCGATGGCACGATGCGACGTCCGTTGGTGATCCCCCTTCTCTGGAGAGACGCAGGAACAGCGATGGCGCAAGAAATCCGGCGATCGCACAGAAGATCGTCTTCTTCTTCGTTTCGTGTTCTGTAAGTTTGAAACATAACCTGGGCAAGGTTGCAGCGCCCTTCTTTTTCCTCTCCGGCTACGACGTGTGGGCTAAGGAAGCAACAACGTTTTATATGCTACTTCTTCGGCTCAGGTGAACCGGTAAAATGCAGGTTCTGCAAATCAGAACCAAGCGGCCCTATGCGCAGTAATGGCAATGTGGGGATTCTCCTTTTCAGGCAGCTGTGGCACTCATATAGTAGCATGCTATTCCTTACCCAAAATCGAATGGTCAACAAGCAAGGTGTTGGTTACAAGCAAATAGATGAAGAATGGGACTGGTAACTACATCTTTTTGATTGATTCGTTTGCTCTGTTTCGGATGCAATTAAGAATAATATAGAAATGGGTCTTGTTTCTTGTTTCTTTTCTAACTTTTGCAGGGACAATTTCTTAATCCTTCATGTTTTCATGGCTGCAATGTCCTGTCACGCCTTCCAAGTTCTTGGAACTCTGCAGATTTGGAATTGGAGTGGTTGTGTTTATGAGCTGCTTCTCCACATAGGAGTATCAAAGCCTTTGTATTATTGGGTCCACAGGCGCTTACATGTTGGGTCTCTTTTCACAGGTTATCATTCTCTGCACCATTCGTCGGTGGTGATGCAGCCCTATACTGGTAGATGCGCAGTGAATGACGGGCATATTCTCTGGCGAAGATCTGTAACCCAGCCTCTTTTCTTCTGCAATTCCGATTCCCTCTGCAAATTCGGATTTCTCCCACATAATCATATCAGTGTGGCCCACTCGAGATCGAAGAAAACCCAAATCTAGTTCTTCGAAAAAAAATTGATTCTAGGGAAAAACATTTGCCATTTGTCGAGTATAAAGAGGATTTATGAAGGAGGGGAGATTTAAAATTTGAAAATTCAAAATTTTATGTCTAAAATGGTTGAAAGGGTAATTTAATCTTGAAAAATGAGATCATGTCGATTGAGGGACGTAAGGCTGTAAAAAGTCTAACTGAGTGGACTAGAGGCCTTAATAAGTTTTTGCCTCTGGATGTCTGATACAATCCACTTGGATACCTTTCGCTAATTTTCTAAAAAATAAAAATTATACGATCCTTTATCAAATTTTACAATACTAAGGGCACGTTTGTACAAGAGAGATTCCGTGAAAACCAAACTCCGTTTCCTTTCCTATATAATGGTGTACTCACTCAAAGTAGCAAACGAGAAGACCAGTAAAACTGTAAAAAAGAGAGAGAGCGAAAGTCCTCTTCCCCAAGAAAAGAGAAGGATTCTTTGTATTTTTGCAGAAGCGAAGCGAAGCGAAGAAGAATGGATGTTGTGAAAACGCAGCAGATCTCGTCGAGGCCGATCGACAAAGTAATCGTTCATCCCCTCGTCCTTCTCAGCATCGTCGACAACTACAATCGAGTCGCCAGGGACACTCGCAAGCGAGTAATCGGCGTTCTTCTGGGCACCTCCTTCAAAGGAACCGTTGATGTCACCAACAGCTATGCTGGTTTGATCCTCTTCTTCCATCTCCTTCTTTTAACCATACAAATCTATCTCTAATGCAGTTTCCGATTCGATCTTTGGGTTCAGATCTAGGGTTTTTACGGTATTATGTGAACCAGCGATGTGTTTTTGATTTTGGGGTCTCAGGGTTTTAGATCTTGCTCTTCGAGTTAGGGTTTCAAAGGAAGGCTCGTGGATGTAGGAAAGTTGTGATTTTGTGTGTCTGGGGTTGGGGTGTGTTTGGATGTAAAAGAAAAGGGCATGGGCGGGCGTAGTTAGATTCTTTTAACTAGTCTTCTCGGGCAGTGAAGTGAATTAGGGTGAGTTTCTGTTTGGATCTTTGTAAATTGAGTGGATTTTATGTGTTTGGTAGCCGGAGTTGTCTCTAGGAAATTTTTTTTTTTCTTTGCCATGACTAATTATAGGTAAATTGAGTTCAGCGGAACTGGTTTCTTAGGAACCAAACAGGCCATGGGTTTTAATTGATCTAGGGTTTACAATTCTGGTTGCCATTGCGATAGTTGGGCAATGGCATTCATGTGTGGGCCGCGTTGAAGAAAATATAAGCTGTAACCTACTAGAAAATCTTTTAATAAAGAAAACCACTAGCAGGTTACGCAGGGTACTGTCAGACTCGCCCTTCTAAGTCTAAGTTTGGATGGAAAACATGTTATTCTAAAGTTAACTTTTTTTCTTTTTCTTTTTTTTGTGAATTTGTGGTAGACTAGAAGTTGATGATGTCAATTATTGTTGCTTAATCACATTGCCATATTTACAGTTCCATTTGAAGAAGATGACAAGGACCCAAGCATCTGGTTTCTTGACCACAATTACCATGAATCGATGTTTCCATGTTCAAGAGAATTAACGGTATTACTTTTGCTCTCTGCCCAATGATAATGCCTTTCCATTTCTCGGCACTAGTTAGTGCGGACCAGACCTATCTGCTCTCTTTTTCTTCCTGTGACGATTTAATTATCTGTGTTTCAGCAAAGGAGCATGTTGTAGGGTGGTACAGCACAGGCCCCAAGCTGAGAGAGAATGACCTAGATATTCACGGATTATTCCATGAGTAAGATCGTAATAACTTTTTTAGTTAAAGATTTGATGCTTTCATTGCTGGCAGAACTTATCATGTATGAGTGTTTGACTCACCTTCTGCATTCCTAGGTTCTATGCAGTTTTGTTTATATTCTTATTTACATGCATATATCTCCATGCGCACAATACTATTGACTGATGTTGCTTCATGTATAATAAAAAAATATATATTTAAGGTGGACCTACATTCCTACAATCATTCTTTAATGAGACTGATTTACCTGCAAAGTTTAATGATCTATTCATAAAATTCTTATGATACTCGATTGTAGTTCTTCCCTGCCTTAAGTCACTTAGGTATTGTTTCCTCTAGTGTTGTCACAGACCTACCCACTAGACTTTTGTCTATGATACTCAGATTGTAGTCCTTCCCTGCCTTAAATCACTTAGGTATTGTATCCTCTAGTGTTGTCACAGACCTACCCACTAGACTTTTGTCTATGATACTCAGATTGTAGTCCTTCCCTGCCTTAAATCAGTTAGGTATTGTATCCTCTAGTGTTGTCACAGACCTACCTACTAGACTTTTGTTTGGGTTTTTTTTCCTCTTTCTAGATGGAAGTTAAGCTGACTTGCAAACAAAGCCCCGCAAATTGGTCCTGAGGTCCATGGAGCAGACCTAGTCTATTGAGCCAAACTCCAGGTCCAATGACTGGACCAATAGGCCTAGCCGTGTACCACAAGAGACCTAGACCTACCGGCCAAGCAGACCCACCAATTCCAACTTGAATTTATTTAATTTGTTTCGTTATAATTCCTTTCTAGATACTCCTTTCTATTTTCTTATGATCCATTTTTAGTTTACTTGATTGACAATTATTTGTAATTAGAAAGGAGAAATCCTTATCATAATTAAAGTGTATAAATCATTTACTAGTGCAAACAAAAGGTCTTTATATTGTACCTCAAGTCAGTCATTTAGGGAATAAATGAATGAAATTAGGTTTTCTTGTGTTGTGTGGTCTTTGGCTCGGCCCTTTGGTGAATCAAACTAGGGAAGTGAATATAGATAATAATCCTGTTTCTGCAACCTCATGGTCGCAACAAGCTGACGATGCATGCCTTCTATCTACACTACAGTACAGGCTCTTCTTGATGTTAACATAGGCTATAACTACTTAGGTTATTCCTGGTGTTGGCCTCAGGGTTCTTAGGCGGTCAGGCCCTTTTGGGGCTTGGCAATAGCGTATGGTTCGAACAAGGCAATTGCAGAGCTCATTTCTTGTTGTTAATTGATTATAAACAATTGAAGAATATTTATTTAGCATTTAGAAAAAATTATTTAGCATTTTACCTGTAAAAAAATAAAGATTGCTCCTAGGAATTTTATGGTGTTTTCTCAATTTTACTGCATTTACTATGAAGTTTGAGACATGATGGTTTGGGCATCATTTACTACTATTGTACTTGATGTTTTATTCATTTTTATTCAAATGGCTTTAGTGTGATGTCTTGGAAACTTGTAGGACTTTTAGTCGTTTCAAATTGTAATTTAAGTGTATTTTAATCAAAATAGTAGCCTTTCCCTTATTTCCAAAATACAACTATCTTCACCCCTTCACATTAACTAACCATCCATCTTTTCCAAAATAACTTTGGCAGAATTGTTTTGATATTTCAAATTGTAGGAAAGGGTTTTTTTTTTTTTTCACGATGAATCCGTCAATCCGACATGTTATCTAGACGTAGGACCGTATCCTCTTCAAGAGTTTGTGCCCCATTTGAAGAGTACCATCAGTCTAATTTAATATTTTTCTTAGAAAAAGGCCATATTTCGTGTCAAACAATGTTTAAATGACAAGTTTTTTGAAAACGTAACTGAATTAAAAGAAAATTTGTGGCACAAAATTGGATGAAGTTTATGCAATTTTGACGAGTATTGAGGGGAGTATAGTCCACTATCGGGTTCAGTATAGTTGCAATTTGGGAATTGTTTAGTTAATTTTTTTTCTTGTATATATTTAATATTAAAACATTGTTAATGTAGGCTATAACTAACCCAGATACGGCACGGACACAGCAGGGACACGGGTTTTACATGTAAAAAGGGAAGTATCGGATACGATACGTTGCCCATTTTAAAGTATCCGTGCATCATAGTTAATAGGTGGTTGGAGTGATGGATATTGTTTTTAGTGCTTTTATTTTGTCTCAGACATGATTAGTAGAAATAATAGATGCACCCATAGCTTTTTCTGTGTTGTGAATTTTGACATTGTTTGTGCTACATCCCAAAGGGTGGGAGCGTTCATGCCTTTGATTAGTTTGGATGTAGGAACTTCAAGGGTGGTAAAGCTTAGGTTTTCATAATTTGTAGCTCATTTAGTTTCTTTCTCTGGGTAGTCTGTCTTCAAGGGTGGTAAAACTTTAAGTTTCCATAATTTTTAGCTCATTTAGTTTCTTTCTCTGAGTTCCTTCTTGGATTGAGCTAGTTTTTTTTTTGGAAGATGAGTGTGGTACTAGTCCTTGAACCCTTGACCTCTTTATGTACTCCTAATCATGCAACCAGTGACAGTGAGACACAAGGAAGATTGGTGATTGAGCTAATTGAATAGAGATATCTAGGAAGGAAGAGTCTAGATGTCTAGGTGAGGACATTATTATTATTATTATTTTTATAAGTGGATAGGATGGTAAGGGTTGAAAGGTGGAAGATAATGTACAAAGGTATTGCTCTGAGTGGTCGTATGTGCTTGGATTGAATTAATTGAATAGAGATTTCTAGGGAGGAAACTAGGAAAGGCCCTTATGTCTAAGGAATTGTATTTCATGTCATTTACATATGCAAGTGGATAGGATGGTAAGGGGTGAAAGGTGGAAGATAATGTGCAAAGGAGTATGGCCGAAGGCGAAACCATCAAATTTCCTCACAGTGGTGGAATTTGTTTCTCTAAGGGAGAGGATAAGAAACTATTTGCCATCAAAAGTGGAAAAAAATTGGATGTTCTTCTCTTTTGGCAATACTCATTTGCATATTGTTTTTCACTTTTTAATTTTCACCCATTTCCAACCTCTCGACTTCCATATGTAAATGATATGAAAATGCCAAATGCCACCTACTTGTTATCATTCCGGTTATGCTTGACCAATTCTTAGCTGCATCAATGTGCAAATGAGTATGGCCTAAAGAGAACAGCATCCAAAATTTTCCACTTTTGATGGAAACTGGAAAGTAATTTCTTATCCTCTCCCTTATAGAGACAAATCTCCACCACTGTGAGAAAATTTAATGGTTTCACCTTTGGCCATACCCCTCTGTGTATTATCTTCCACCTTTCACCCCTCTATCTTATCCACTTCCATATGTAAATGATATGAAAATGTCAAATGCCACCTACTTGTTATCGTTCCAGTTGTGTTAGATAATATTTTGCTACATCAAGATTATCTACTTCAATCAATTTGAGAAAAAAATTGTCATCTACCACTTACCACTTCATCTTCAAACTTCCCTTTAAGGTCCCAACATTAAGCAAACGCACTTTGTCTCAAAGCCTTGTTGTTGATGTTTTGAGGCAATTTCTATGTTTGCAAGAGGGAAAATTAATATTCAATTTACTCATCCATAAGTGAATGGTTTCGATCTCTCACTGTGATCTTATGGATACATGGTTGGATTAGATTCTCCCTTGAATTTTATAACACTTCCAAAGAACCAAAAGGAAAATGTCAAGAGTTTGGTGTTGTCTAAGTTTTAAAAGTTTTGAATGGTCATCACTTGTTTTACTTGATTCTATGTTGGTCGTTTCTTTTATTCGTCGTCGTCATCATCATCAAAAGCGTTGTCCCAACTGTAATGGGGTGAACTACATGAATTCAGTTTAGCCATTCCAGTCTATCCTGAGCCAAATCCTTAGATAGTTTGTACTTCTTCAAATATATCCTTACTACTTCCATCCATTCCCTCTTCGCCCACCCCTTTTCCTTGAGAGGCCATCAACCTTTAAAACTTTCCCCCAGTCACGTTGTTGGCATGTGTTGGACATGTCCAAACTGTTTCAAACGAGTCTCAGTTCATCACCTAATGATGTTACCCCTGAATGCTCCTAAATGCACTCGTTTCTGATTCTATGCTCAGTTATGATTCTATCTTTTCTAATTTTATCACACTTCATCTCAACATCTCTCATCTCTGCCGCCTGCCATACTTATTTTTTTCGCATGTACTGTTTCCTGATTGACCAGCCTTCTGTTCCATAAGTCCAGTAACTCAGAATTCATGTAGCCTAACAAAAGTTTTACGCCGGCTGTCAACATGATGCGACGCTCCTCCTTTATTTGCGCTCGGGACCAGTAGTAAACTGTCAGAGTTTCAATGATTTCTTTTAGGGAATTATCCAATTCCTTTCACTATGCAACTATAAAGAACATGGTTTAAATAGGGTTAAGTGGAAAATTGGAATTCACAAAGCCAACCAACCCTATATGGATGGGTTAAGGCTTCATTGGTGGTGATGATGATGATGATTATTGTTTAGATGAAATAGTATGCTATAGTTTAGTTACAAATCATTTGTTTTATTGTATGCAATTGCCTGTTGATCATACTATTTGCAATGAAGTTCTCTCTGTTCTTTTTTTTTTGGGATTAGAAAGAGTTTCCTGCTTATTTCTTTATTGTTTTTTGCCCCAATTGGTTCTTCGTCGAGGCATAATCCTTATCTATTTGGAGCGCCTAGTCTTATTGTTTAGGGTCAACTTTGTGAGTTTTATGTTTCCACTGTACCCTATTTCATTCAAGGTTTTCAATGATAGTCTCTCCCTTCTCCTGGTTCCATGTACTTTAATAACACTTGAATATTTTCTACTACTGCTATACAATGCTATGTATGTGGTCAAGCCACCTCAAATGCCTTTATGATGGGACCTAATGATGGGTATAGTCTTCACATATTCACCATGAATGTTAGATTTAACTCAAGGAATCTTCACACCAAGTAGAAACACTAGCTCAATCCATTGACAATGATGAGAGAGCCTATTGGGGATCTCAGATAGGTTTTCCTTTCCTCTCCATGAAATAATTAGCTGCCAATCTTTTCACACTAAATAGGATTTTTTTTCCTCTTATTGATTACATGTCATCAATCAATGATCTTTTTTTTTTTTTTTTTAAATTACATGCCAATCAATTATCTTTCTGGATCTAAATTATATAAGGTTTTTCTAAACTAAGAATGTCTAACCTAAAGATAGGACCCTTTTTTTTTTTCTGTGTGTGAATCTTATTACTTTGTGGACATGGAATTTGCAGAGTAATTTTGACATGTTTTGATATGGCAGTTATGTTCCTAATCCTGTCTTGGTCATTATCGATGTCCAACCTAAAGAGTTAGGAATACCTACGAAAGCTTACTATGCTGTTGAAGAAGTGAAAGAGGTATGGAATCAAAACTCCACAGTGCTTGCCATGCTGCAGTGCCTAATTATGCTCAGAAGGATTTTTTTAAGGAACTTGCTAAATATGTTTTCTTGAGACATGAATATAAGCACCCTGGTCATCTCATAAATGAGAAAATTAATTTATGAGGAGCAAGGTTTAGAAACTGTATAATTCTAATCTCAAGAATCAACTTAGAGTGACAGGCCTCGCATTTGAGTTGATAAGTTGTTTGAACGCTGTTGCTTTTCAAAGTCGAGAGTTTTGAGGCCGTATTTTTGTATTCAGTTTTTCATTTCTTCTTTTGAAATATGTGGTGGTGTGAAGTTTATTTGTATGTCGGCTTTGTTTTGCATTTATTAGGATCTGGATGAGTTTTTTTAGGTTTTAGCATAATTTGCACATTGATGCAGTTCATCAGTTTGGGAATTCTATTAGTACTAAATGAGTTTTGGAACATGCAGGTGTTTGATCATTTAATGTCTAATTAAGACTCTATCCTTGTAACTTAGGTCAATCATAGAGAACACAACTTTACTTTGTCGATACTAATTCCTCGGCTTTTTTGTGTGTGTAGGTCATAGCCAGGCACACAAATTTACGTTGTCTATGATATTTCTCAGCTTTGTGTGCGTGTGTTGTGTGCCTCTTTTCTTTTCTTTTTTTTTTTTTTGTGTATGTGTGTGCGCTCGTGTGTTTGAGGCTGTTGAGTTCCTCACCTAACATTTGCACATGGTAACAGAACGCTACTCAAAAAAGCCAGAAGGTATTTGTGCATGTGCCTTCAGAAATTGCAGCTCATGAAGTTGAGGAAATTGGTATGCTTATTCTTTTTACATGAGAAGTAGAGCAGAGCAGCTAAACTCTTTCCTTTTCCTAGTTTTGAAAAATGTGATAAGCTTCCATGATTGGATTTTGTTTCATCTTGAGAACTCCATATTCCAAGTGTCTACAGCTGCACATATCTGTAGAGGTTAGTTATCTGCCTGCTGTGCACCATTTGCACCTAACTTAGGTGCAGCCTGTCTTGGGGCCCAAGTGGCGGATCGACAACAATCATGGAGAAGTCAGGGGAGGGACAGCTCTCATTGCGACACCTAGGGTTGGGCAAAAACTCAGCCCCATTATTACATCATCCCAATCCATTGATGTTTGGCTCTCAAAAAAATTTTTTTTTTTTTAAGTCATTGGTATTTTGGATTTTCAATCCAACAATGAATAACATTAAAAAAAAAAACTCCAACAATGAATAACACAGTTTACTGAGTTACAAATTTTGGTGTGTGCCAGTTTATGGGGGTGATAGTGAGAATCTGAGGAGGGGGATATTGGATGGAGATCATAGGTGGGCTAGGTGCCAAAATGGATGGTTCACAATGTATCATTTTTCATAGTTAATATATTGCTCTACATCTTTTATTCTAAGCTGCATTTGTTTGTAGGAGTGGAGCACTTGCTTAGGGATGTGAAGGACACAACCATTAGTACCCTTGCAACAGAGGTTTGTTTTTTTTACTAATATTTCTGCTGTCTTGCATTTCTGTTTAAAGTTTTGCTTCTAGGATGCAGTACAAAGTTAATTCCACTGTGGCTTGCTTTTTATTCGATACAGGTTGCAGGGAAACTTGTAGCATTGAAAGGGTTGGATGCCCGGCTCCGAGAAATACGTGGTTATTTAGATTATGTAGTTGAAGGAAAGTTACCACTCAATCACGAGATTCTGTACCACTTACAGGTCTGGAATTGTTTCCATTGCAGATGATATCTGATTTGGTGTTTTTTTTTTTTTTTTTTTCTTTTGTTGGTTCTTATGAAGTCATTCCTTGCAGGATGTATTCAATCTACTTCCGAATCTCAATGTCCTTGAATTGATCAAGGCTTTTGCAGGTAATGCTGGCAATGTCATATTTGTACTTTGGTCGTCACACTAATGACTTGAAACTAATTTTTCTAGTCCTCTTGCAGTGAAAACAAATGATATGATGTTGGTAATATATCTTTCTTCTCTCATTCGGAGTGTAATTGCACTTCACAACCTGATAAACAACAAGGTAATGTGCTTTTTCCTTAACTAGTTGACAGCTTATCTGCTTCTGTCTGTACATTTCTGTACTATGTAGATTGCAATGCAGAACTTCATTTGCATGCTTCTAACTTGCCTTAACCTCTTTCTTGAGAGAGAATGGAACCTCTATTGAAACCAAAAAGATGATGTTCGCCAAAAAAAGGGAAAAAAAGTCAACAGTGTGGAAAGCATTTTTTTTTAGTTTGATTTGAAATGTCAATGGAAAAATACTAATGTACCCTATTAGGGGATATTTGGTATCTTCATATCATTTACATAGGAAACTGGGGGGTTGTAGAGGGATGAAAGGTGTAAGATAATGGCTAAAGGAGTATGGCCTACAGTGGAGACAACCGAATTTACCCATGTGGATGGATTTACTTTCTTGGGGGAGAGAATAAGAAACTATTTATCATAGGATGTGGAAAAACTGATGGCTACTTCCATATATCTATCACTTAACACTTCACTCTTCAACTAGATCCATGCCATTTTTCTAATGACAAACGTTGGATCTTTAAACCCCATTTTATTTCCCTTTTGATCGCTCTCAATACCTGCTGCTCCCGAAAGTGTATGTTATCATGAGCAACAAGTTTCTTCTCTTTTTTATTTTTTTTTTCTCTTTTTCACATCTTTCCTTTTTTCTTCTTTGTTGAATTGAAATAATAAAAAAGTTTTCAAGTTTACTGGTGTGATGTTGAGAGTAGCACTGGTAAAAGCTTGAATTCAATGCTTTATGTCAGTATCCATGTAGCCTGTAACATTGCTCCAGCTCTGCAGATCCCCCAGGCCGTGGATTAAGTATAACCTCAAAGTCACACATACTACTATTGGTCACAGGTAGCTACTAGTAGTGTGTATTGGACTGCATTGGGACTTTGTTTTTATGTCAGGGCCATGCCAGTTAGTGGCTATTCCACAGTGGACACCATTGGGACTCTTCAGGTACCTGGGAGACTTGTGGGTGGCTCTAGGCCTGAACATTAGTCCCAATAATAAGTTGGGTGGACTTGAAAAGGCTTTGGTTTGCCCCACCCAGTTCATGGCCAGTGCTGAGATATTGATTCTCCTCGTAGGCATTCAAATCAAGTGTAAAGGGTGCTGTGGACACCAATTCCTCATGTGGCCGAATGTGAAATTGCGTCCAAAATATTGTGTAATTGTGAATTTGCATATTCTTATTTCAGATGCTTAACAAAGAGCATGAGAAAGCTGAAGACGCAAAGCCAGCCACCATACCAGCTGCTCCTGGAAGCTAGGGATTGACTGTGTGGTGTTTGACACGCACTATGCAAGCTTATACTTAATGGTTCACATTAAATTTTTTACTGTCATGATGTTGTAATCTTTCTTCGTCTCATTTAGCAATATTTACTTGATACATTTTTAGTGTGATTTTACTGCTCAATGCTCCAATTTAACAAACTGGTATTTTTGCAATTTATGGTCAAACGAGCTCCACCAAAAGAAGTATATAAGGCAGCAATGTAGCGTTTCCTGGGATTTGACTTCCTAAGGTAATGACTGGGTATTTATTTATCATCTTCCCTGTATTCAAACTCCATTAGAAAGAAGGTTATTTGGTGGTGGTTTTGATTGTTTGCCTTTGATTCCTCATTTTTAGAATTCTTTGGAATTCGTCACATGAAACAAACAGGTAGCTCCTCAAGGAAATATTAATGCCTGCCACCATTTTTGTGAGACAGTGCCATTCAAATGATATTCCTACTAGTTAGTAACGCCTCCTATTGATTGAAGTGAGGACAATCGATAATGAAATACAGCGGTGCTATCACTATTTGAATGGTGGGGTGGAACTGTCACTATTTTTAAATGGTGCAACTGTCACTATTAACAGCTGCTGTCATTTGAAGTATAACAAGAAATATTTGAATGGTGGAACTCGAAAATATTACCAACAAAGATTAACAAGGTCAGTATCATTGTGACCACCAATGTGATAATTCCTGTATATTTAGAAATATACATGTAAATATTGTGGTAGGGTTGTTTTCTTGGGATGTATGATAGATAATTCGAAAATCTTTGATTTTTCTGAGTCATTCAGTAAAATGAATATTCAATATGTGGTCGACCGCTGACTCCCCTTCGGTCCCTATATATCGGGTAAAGCATTAAAGGGATTCGAAGGCAGGTTAAAACTGGACTTCCTAACCGCACGAACATTTTAAGTGTGGGTTACATTTGAAGTGTGGGTTTACATTTTAAGTGTAGTTATGCATAGTTGATACGGTAAAATAACAAAACCACTGTCACTTAACGAATAAATAAGTTACATAGATGAACAAAACAGGCCCGGATTGAAAGATATCCAATCACAGGCCCTAAAACAAAGATCCCATTCCTCTGAAACAGAACAACAATGTATGATGATAAATGGCAAGTTCTTTTTTTACATCCTACTATAGACATGACTCCTCTCCTCTATCCTGTGAGAAATGATGGAAGGTTTAAAAAAAAGCCCTTCATCATCATCAAGATCTAACATCTAACCAATTATCGGACGGTTCAAAGAGACTCTCCACGTCGCTATTGCAGCACCTCTTGGAGAAGGGAATCCTCGACAGGAGCTCTCCTCTCTCAGGCGATTCTGACACATCTGACTCCCAACCCCTCACATCCAACACGCTTGTTGGCGTGCACAAATCCATGGATTTCGAATTCCCTGAAATAAATGGATGGCTGAGCAATTCCGCACTTGTCCACCTCTTTCTTGGGTCTCTCTCCAAACACTTGCTCAAGAAATCCATCCCCTGTTTGGAGAATTCTGAGGGGAATTGCGGCGTTTCATTGCTGCAGGTGATCTTGTAAACCGCAGCCATAGGGTTGGAAATGTCTTCCCCCCATGGAAGCTTTCCCGTGGCCATTTCAATGATGGTGCAGCCCAGAGACCAGATATCAGAAGCGGGGCTTAACCCTTCACTTCTCAAGACTTCAGGTGCCATCCAGAGAGGAGTTCCACACATGGATTGCCAGAAATTCTTAGATTTCATATCATTTTTAGGAGAATTCATGTTCCTGGCAGCCCCAAAATCTGCCAATTTGACGTTTCCTGAGGCACCCATGAGCACATTCTTGCATTTGAGATCACAGTGGACGATCCCTTTCCTGTGCAGATAGACCAGACCATGGAGGATGTCGCGGGTGTAGGAGCGAATGACGGATTCGTCCAGACCGCTGCCACCGAATTTCTTCGATAGATCGGACAAGCTTCCTCCCGCCATGAATTCCATGAAGAGGTTGAATTGCCGCTCGCCGGAGACCTCATGGCCGAGGCACCGGACAATGTAAGGTGAGTCGAGGCTCTTCAGGATCTCTGCCTCATTCTGCAGCGACAGGAAGCCTGCACCGCCCCCGCTCTTGACAACGAAGATCTCACCATTAGATCTGTTCATGGCCAAGTTGACAACTCCAAAAGATCCAGACCCAATTGGAGTTCCCTTCACCCATTGGATTTGTTGTTGGGACTTTGAATTCATTTTTCCCTCCATTGTAGAAAGAGGAAAACTTGATTTGTTGATACTAAACTTGAGGTGTCTCTGTTGGGTGATGAAACCCAACAAAAACAGACAAGTTTGAGTAATTAAAAATGCATACAAATTTCAACCAAACGTCAATAGAATTCACGAAAACAGAGGGAGAGAATTCGAAATTTACACACACAAAAAAAACCCAGAGATTAAAACTGTCTTAAAGAAGAAATGGTGGTGACTAAAAATCTCCTCTTTTCAAATAACCCAGAGAGGAAGATTTGATTGAATGGAAGAGAGAATTGTGATAGAAGAGCGGTTTTCCGTTGCTTGGAAAACCGCTCGTAAAAGAAGAAACCCCGAGGGGGATGTTATGTTGCTATATCTTTGGTTTCTTTTTTGTTGTGTTGTGTTGTGTTGAAAGAGAAGTGAATGGACAGAGAGAACGGGCGTTGGGTTTTATAGGCATGTTTGAAGGAGACCGTTGGGAGATTTTTGTGATTTAGTGTGGGATTGTGGGGCTGGGATTGGTGATCGGGTCAAGGTTAAATGGGAGTTTGACATGTGGCAGTTGGCAGTTATGGAATGTAATCCTGTCATGGAAATGAAATGGTGTGTTTCATGCAGAACCGACGTGAGTACAAACTGAATGCCTCTCTCTAACATTCACGAATAACAACACCCTTGATAGAGTGATCGAAATATCCTAAGTGAGAATAATATCAAATTTGATTATTTGAAGTTAATCTCATGATGCCCTTGAGCACCCCTTCATTCATGGCCCACAAAATTTAACGATATAGAAATCAACCCTCGATCCAATTGATATGCTCCCATCATAATTGTTTCTTAATGAGAAATTCCATTATATCGCTTATAAGTTTGATAGCTTATATATTTTCAAAGCAAATTAAAGAAATACAAAGATATTTAGAACGGTTCTTAAAATTTAAATTAAAAGATGAATTGGAAAAAGGTACATAAATAAAGATAAAACTCAGGAAAGAAAATGAAAGCATCCAAAATCTGAATTGCAAGAAAAGTCTTTGTAATGCAAAAAAAAAAGGGTAAATTCAAGATTTCAAACTTTTAAATGTATATAAGTTCTTATGCTTTTGAGAAAATCATAAATCTCCAGGTGAATTATTCTTATTTTATAAAAATACAGATAAATTCAAATGTAGAGAGAAAATAGAATAATTTTAAATGAAAGAAAGAGAAACATTTTCCATATCAATCAAATGAACTTCAAATTTAGTTTTTACATTCATTATAGTATTTTCAAAGTATTTATTATGCAGTTTATATACATTATGTAAGGGCAATGTGATTGCAAAATCTTCTTTCAATTTTGCAATCAATTTTGATTTTGACCAAAGTGCAATTAATTTTGACCGGTTCCTTAATCCCTAACATTTCTTTTCTTAAATCAGACTTAAAAAATCTATTGGAATGATTTGACTCTTTAAAAATAATGGAGTCAATATAGTTTTGAATTCAAATCCTTTCTCTTTTAAGATAGTGTATCGGGAGAACTAACGCCTCTTACCAATGAAATGTTAAATCCCTTATGCATTAGGCTTTGATCTACATTTCCACTTATCTTTCGCTCTCACCTTTTTAATATTCCTTCACTAGCACAAGAATCCATGCTGAGCACGAGTCTAACCATACAATTCAAACCAAATACGATTGCACAATAGTTAATTTTTTGAAAGAAAATAAAAGAAGAATATCTATGACTGTACCTATTTTTTCAATTAAGAGAGGTAGAATAGAAAGAAAACCACAATAGTTAATTTTTTGAAAGAAAATAAAAGAAGAATATCTATGATTGTACCTATTTTCGCAATTAAGAGAGGTAGAATATAAAGATAATAAGAGAAATGAAGTAAAATAAACAGAAAAATATGTAGAAATGGGAATAAAAGATGTGAGTAGAAAGGACCTTTTGCAGAAACTAAAAAGGAAAAATGGGGAAGTTACAAGGGACATGGGTAGAGGTTACATGGGTAGTTATATTAAATATGACTAGCACCAAACGCCCGTGCTAAGCCCGGGCCAAAAGTAAAAATATATTAGAAATTTAAGAATTATTTTAAAATATTATTAAGATAAAATAAGTCTAAAAGAAAGAAATTTATTATCTTTGAATATTAGAATCTTTTAACATGTGATGAAAAGAAATATAAAATGGGAAGTAAACTTACATAATATAATGTCCTCTTGAATTTAAATGCATTGACAATTACACGAGTATGAATGTGTGTCTATATAGGGGCAGCTCTCCTAAGTTGAAGCTTAAGTTAAGGTAAGCTCAAGTTTGTGGTGGGTCCCACCTGGCTACCCACAAGGGGTGGTGATGTGGGGATTTCAAGAACTCACTGGGACCCTTTTCTTTGTCAAAAAATTAGTCTCAACCGTGGTTTCTACCATCACCATCTAGCCCCAAAAGTTTAATGGTCAACGGTCCATTCAGATCGGTATACAGTCGATCCAACGGTCCAGTAAATCCAGATCTGAGCAAAAGCTAGAGGACATGTACAATTTAGGGAGGTCGTGTGTTTGGTCCATTTGGATGGACCAAGGGTGGGCCGCACAAGCGTAAGCTTATAGAATTAAATGGAGAGGTATGGTGCCCGGGCTCAAAAAATATAATGAAATATGTGATTCTTTTCTGAGATATTATTGGAAAAGAACAAATTTTATAGAAATAAATAAGTAGTTTATATTATTATATATATAACTTTAATCAAAAAGAAAAAATAACTTGGTGGGGTCACATGATGTAATATCTAACGGTGAGCCTCATATCCTAATTCCTTCAAGGTATGTCCAATTGGACAGTGGGACCTTGCTGATGTGTCATTCCGAGGATCCTTAGTGGGGTCATATGATAACATCTAAAGATATGCCCATATCCAAATATCTAAAGGTGTGTCCAATTGAATATTTGGTTAGTACACTTAGAAGGCCCTTGTTGATATGGTGTTCTAAGGAGCATTGGTGGGGTCAAATGATGTAATATTTAAAAGTGAGTCCCTCTTATCTTAATTCATTAAGGTGCATCATGATGTGTTTAAAGGTGGCCTTATTTGTGTGGTCTTTATAGAGAAACTAGCGCTTCGGGGCCCATGCCCAACGTGGGCCTTATTTAAAGAGTTATTAAAATTTTAGATAGTATTATTCATTTCATTTAAATGAAATGTAAATGACTATTTAAAGCATATATCCATGCATTAATTATACTGTATCAATGAAAAGATAAACACACATTCATTTCAATGTAAATTAAAAAAAATTGCACTAAGTTTAAAATTTCCACTTGTTTAATAACTGTCACTTTGTTTTGATGTCAGAAGCAGAAAATAAAATTACTTAGCTCACCGATGGGATCATGAGAGGAAATTTGGAAAAAAGAAATTGGTTTTATTTGAAACTTAGAATTAGGTGCAAACTTTTAGATTTTATGGCTATGATTGGGTATCCAAGTAAGTATTCTAATGGGGGGCATTTCCTAATAGGGAATTTTACCAAAAAAGTGTCGGTACAGTCATTTTATACAGATTTAGTGTCAAATACACGTATATGACCATTATAGTGTTCGTACGGTGATTTTTTACTATTGTACCCCTCTTCCTTTCGAACGACATCGTCATCTATTTTCCCTTTTCTTACTTCTTTCTTCCTCATTCCGGCAGAGCTCCAGCCCTTCTCCCGCGTCTTCCTCTCCTTACTTCGGCTCCCAGCTCTCTTTCCCTTCTTCCTCTCCGGCTTCGCCGATCCCTGCTCTCTATTTACCCCTTCCTCTCCGGCTTCGACCATCACCATCAGAACTATCCAATCAATGGCCAGGAATCAAATTGCAGCACCATCATATGAATAAATTGAGGGCCCAGATGATTGAGATGCTGATGATCGTTCAAGCTCGTGAACTTTTACGCTCAGGTTTCTTAATGTATGTTTTTTTATGTCATCTCCTGCTATTTATTCCAGCACCCCACCTCAATCTATTCCCATTCAGTTGTCTAATAGTGGAGAAAAATATAAGTATTGGCTGTAATGAAAAAGGGAATGTCTGAAAAGTACATTCTTGCACAGACATCTAATCTTTTGTGAGATAAGTGGTTTTATTCTCTTTGTTCCTCTTCAGTGTCTGGCAACTCTACATCCGTCTCTTGTCGGCGGAGTTGTTGGAGAAGATCTTGCATATGAAAGAGTGTTTCTGTAGCCAATAAAGGTGAGAACTTGCTTAACATAACAGTTTTGGTTTTTTTGCAACAAATTTAGACTGTGTTATGTCAGTTTTTTCTCTCTCGTCCTTGTTGCTGAGAATGTCTTTCAACAAATTTGCTGTTGAGTTCTGTCATTTTTTTTCTTTTTCACTTCACGTTCATATTGCATGTTGGGTTGTCAGCAAATATCCATGTGTGAGAATTGTCTGATACTATGCCCATTCTTACTGGAACTGTATGCGCATTTAATGGTTAATTTTTTGAAACTAAATGAAAAGCTTGATAGACTATAGTGTGCAAGCCCCTATTGCTCCTGCTTATAGTTTAAGTAATGGTGCCGAGTCTTGCACTTTGCCGGGGAAAAAAAAAACTATATATTAAGTATTGCAATCTTGATGCCTCAAACATCAAACAGAATCTGCCAAATGTTGATCCAGCTTGTATACATTGTACCTATTTTAGCATAAGTCCCAGTTAAGTAATGATGCTGCATTGAATTCGTCCAATGGCAATTCTGCTTTTGATATATGATGATATGCATCTGCTTTTTCATTGAAAGAATAGGAAACGACAGAGGTCTTTGTTCAGGTCAAGAAGGCAAAAGGAAAAGTGTTATGTTTTGAAATTCATGTCTTCTCAGCCACATTCGAAGTGATCAAAGCTCTAAATCACTGTGAGGAATGGTCACTGATTCTGTTAATTTGGATTGGTTTTTTTTTTTTTTGGTTTTTTTCTTCGGGAATTGCTTATCTGTATATAGCTTACATTAATTTTGTTCCTACAATTTTTATTGTGTATGTGCATTCATCTACTTAAAATGCACTGTTCTCATGATTATTTGAGTGGACGGGTACCGTTCCGGACTTCAAAGCCTTTATTTTAACAGCACACAATATTATGATTGTTTTGATTTTTTTATTTTGTGCAAGACTACGTATATGCCTTTAGTTGTCTTTCACATTCATCTTTTGAAAGAAATTTACAATGAATTTGACTATAATAGTTTTTTATCCAACTGCTCATATTGCGTGCTACTATTTCCAGTGGCTAGACATTGACCTTACCCAATCCGGTTATTTCCTTTTGTCCACCCTCTTACCCATCGTTGCCAAGGTTCTTTTTTGGTCCCCCTCAATATATTCACTTTTTTTATGTACAATATTCTCGACAGTCATTTACATAGAATGTAGTGATTTCTTTCCCAATAAATAATTATGTGTAGAATATGGTCATAGATTTCCAAAAACCAATATTTTTCAACCAATTTTTCGGGTTTGGTCAGCGAATTACTAATGGCCCTTTTACCTAGTTGATAATATTAGACTCCAATAATATGGACTAACAATCAAGTTATAGCAAGACGTTAAGAATGCTGGAGAGAACGAATTTGTTAGCACACTCATTTGTATTTTGCTCATATAATTGAGGTTGGAATCAATATATGTGTGAAGTCCGTAAGTCTTTCTTCATATTTTAAGCACCTAAATATATAACCATTATCCTTTTGTTGTAGGCTGCAAAAAATTTGTTGTGTATCTATAAATTACTGAAACGATATCGTTATCAGAAAAAGTGAAATAAATAGTCCTTCTCATTGTTCATCCATTGGAATATAAAATCAGAAATGTTTTTGTTGACGGATACCACAATTGGAAGAAGAAAATAACAAATATGGTAACGATATCGTTATCAAATAACAATTTCCCATCGTTGCCAAGGTTCTTTTTTGGTCCCCCTCAATATATTCACTTTTTTTTATGTACAAATATTCTCGACAGTCATTTACATAGAATGTAGTGATTTCTTTCCCAATAAATAATTATGTGTAGAATATGGTCATAGATTTCCAAAAACCAATATTTTTCAACCAATTTTTCGGGTTTGGTCAGCGAATTACTAATGGCCCTTTTACCTAGTTGATAATATTAGACTCCAATAATATGGACTAACAATCAAGTTATAGCAAGACGTTAAGAATGCTGGAGAGAACGAATTTGTTAGCACACTCATTTGTATTTTGCTCATATAATGAGGTTGGAATCAATATATGTGTGAAGTCCGTAAGTCTTTCTTCATATTTTAAGCACCCAAATATATAACCATTATCCTTTTGTTGTAGGCTGCAAAAAATTTGTTGTGTATCTATAAATTACTGAAACGATATCGTTATCAGAAAAAGTGAAATAAATAGTCCTTCTCATTGTTCATCCATTGGAATATAAAATCAGAAATGTTTTGTTGACGGATACCACAATTGGAAGAAGAAAATAACAAATATGGTAACGATATCGTTATCAAATAACAATTTCCCATCGTTGCCAAGGTTCTTTTTTGGTCCCCCCTCAATATATTCACTTTTTTTATGTACAAATATTCTCGACAGTCATTTACATAGAATGTAGTGATTTCTTTCCCAATAAATAATTATGTGTAGAATATGGTCATAGATTTCCAAAAACCAATATTTTTCAACCAATTTTTCGGGTTTGGTCAGCGAATTACTAATGGCCCTTTTACCTAGTTGATAATATTAGACTCCAATAATATGGACTAACAATCAAGTTATAGCAAGACGTTAAGAATGCTGGAGAGAACGAATTTGTTAGCACACTCATTTGTATTTTGCTCATATAATTGAGGTTGGAATCAATATATGTGTGAAGTCCGTAAGTCTTTCTTCATATTTTAAGCACCCAAATATATAACCATTATCCTTTTGTTGTAGGCTGCAAAAAATTTGTTGTGTATCTATAAATTACTGAAACGATATCGTTATCAGAAAAAGTGAAATAAATAGTCCTTCTCATTGTTCATCCATTGGAATATAAAATCAGAAATGTTTTGTTGACGGATACCACAATTGGAAGAAGAAAATAACAAATATGGTAACGATATCGTTATCAAATAACAATTTCCCATCGTTGCCAAGGTTCTTTTTTGGTCCCCCTCAATATTCACTTTTTTTATGTACAAATATTCTCGACAGTCATTTACATAGAATGTAGTGATTTCTTTCCCAATAAATAATTATGTGTAGAATATGGTCATAGATTTCCAAAAACCAATATTTTTCAACCAATTTTTCGGGTTTGGTCAGCGAATTACTAATGGCCCTTTTACCTAGTTGATAATATTAGACTCCAATAATATGGACTAACAATCAAGTTATAGCAAGACGTTAAGAATGCTGGAGAGAACGAATTTGTTAGCACACTCATTTGTATTTTGCTCATATAATTGAGGTTGGAATCAATATATGTGTGAAGTCCGTAAGTCTTTCTTCATATTTTAAGCACCCAAATATATAACCATTATCCTTTTGTTGTAGGCTGTAAAAAATTTGTTGTGTATCTATAAATTACTGAAACGATATCGTTATCAGAAAAAAGTGAAATAAATAGTCCTTCTCATTGTTCATCCATTGGAATATAAAATCAGAAATGTTTTGTTGACGGATACCACAATTGGAAGAAGAAAATAACAAATATGGTAACGATATCGTTATCAAATAACAATTTCCCATCGTTGCCAAGGTTCTTTTTTGGTCCCCCTCAATATATTCACTTTTTTATGTACAAATATTCTCGACAGTCATTTACATAGAATGTAGTGATTTCTTTCCCAATAAATATTATGTGTAGAATATGGTCATAGATTTCCAAAAACCAATATTTTTCAACCAATTTTTCGGGTTTGGTCAGCGAATTACTAATGGCCCTTTTACCTAGTTGATAATATTAGACTCCAATAATATGGACTAACAATCAAGTTATAGCAAGACGTTAAGAATGCTGGAGAGAACGAATTGTTAGCACACTCATTTGTATTTTGCTCATATAATGAGGTTGGAATCAATATATGTGTGAAGTCCGTAAGTCTTTCTTCATATTTTAAGCACCCAAATATATAACCATTATCATTTTGTTGTAGGCTGCAAAAAATTTGTTGTGTATCTATAAATTACTGAAACGATATCGTTATCAGAAAAAGTGAAATAAATAGTCCTTCTCATTGTTCATCCATTGGAATATAAAATCAGAAATGTTTTGTTCACGGATACCACAATTGGAAGAAGAAAATAACAAATATGGTAACGATATCGTTATCAAATAACAATTTCCCATCGTTGCCAAGGTTCTTTTTTGGTCCCCCTCAATATATTCACTTTTTTATGTACAAATATTCTCGACAGTCATTTACATAGAATGTAGTGATTTCTTTCCCAATAACATATTATGTGTAGAATATGGTCATAGATTTCCAAAAACCAATATTTTTCGACCAATTTTTCGGGTTTGGTCAGCGAATTACTAATGGCCCTTTTACCTAGTTGATAATATTAGACTCCAATAATATGGACTAACAATCAAGTTATAGCAAGACGTTAAGAATGCTGGAGAGAACGAATTTGTTAGCACACTCATTTGTATTTTGCTCATATAATTGAGGTTGGAATCAATATATGTGTGAAGTCCGTAAGTCTTTCTTCATATTTTAAGCACCCAAATATATAACCATTATCCTTTTGTTGTAGGCTGCAAAAAATTTGTTGTGTATCTATAAATTACTGAAACGATATCGTTATCAGAAAAAGTGAAATAAATAGTCCTTCTCATTGTTCATCCATTGGAATATAAAATCAGAAATGTTTTGTTGACGGATACCACAATTGGAAGAAGAAAATAACAAATATGGTAACGATATCGTTATCAAATAACAATTTCCCATCGTTGCCAAGGTTCTTTTTTGGTCCCCCTCAATATATTCACTTTTTTTATGTACAAATATTCTCGACAGTCATTTACATAGAATGTAGTGATTTCTTTCCCAATAAATAATTATGTGTAGAATATGGTCATAGATTTCCAAAAACCAATATTTTTCAACCAATTTTTCGGGTTTGGTCAGCGAATTACTAATGGCCCTTTTACCTAGTTGATAATATTAGACTCCAATAATATGGACTAACAATCAAGTTATAGCAAGACGTTAAGAATGCTGGAGAGAACGAATTTGTTAGCACACTCATTTGTATTTTGCTCATATAATTGAGGTTGGAATCAATATATGTGTGAAGTCCGTAAGTCTTTCTTCATATTTTAAGCACCCAAATATATAACCATTATCATTTTGTTGTAGGCTGCAAAAAATTTGTTGTGTATCTATAAATTACTGAAACGATATCGTTATCAGAAAAAGTGAAATAAATAGTCCTTCTCATTGTTCATCCATTGGAATATAAAATCAGAAATGTTTTGTTGACGGATACCACAATTGGAAGAAGAAAATAACAAATATGGTAACGATATCGTTATCAAATAACAATTTCCCATCGTTGCCAAGGTTCTTTTTTGGTCCCCCTCAATATATTCACTTTTTATGTACAAATATTCTCGACAGTCATTTACATAGAATGTAGTGATTTCTTTCCCAATAAATAATTATGTGTAGAATATGGTCATAGATTTCCAAAAACCAATATTTTTCAACCAATTTTTCGGGTTTGGTCAGCGAATTACTAATGGCCCTTTTACCTAGTTGATAATATTAGACTCCAATAATATGGACTAACAATCAAGTTATAGCAAGACGTTAAGAATGCTGGAGAGAACGAATTTGTTAGCACACTCATTTGTATTTTGCTCATATAATTGAGGTTGGAATCAATATATGTGTGAAGTCCGTAAGTCTTTCTTCATATTTTAAGCACCCAAATATATAACCATTATCCTTTTGTTGTAGGCTGCAAAAAATTTGTTGTGTATCTATAAATTACTGAAACGATATCGTTATCAGAAAAAGTGAAATAAATAGTCCTTCTCATTGTTCATCCATTGGAATATAAAATCAGAAATGTTTTGTTGACGGATACCACAATTGGAAGAAGAAAATAACAAATATGGTAACGATATCGTTATCAAATAACAATTTCCCATCGTTGCCAAGGTTCTTTTTTGGTCCCCCTCAATATATTCACTTTTTTTATGTACAAATATTCTCGACAGTCATTTACATAGAATGTAGTGATTTCTTTCCCAATAAATAATTATGTGTAGAATATGGTCATAGATTTCCAAAAACCAATATTTTTCAACCAATTTTTTCGGGTTTGGTCAGCGAATTACTAATGGCCCTTTTACCTAGTTGATAATATTAGACTCCAATAATATGGACTAACAATCAAGTTATAGCAAGACGTTAAGAATGCTGGAGAGAACGAATTTGTTAGCACACTCATTTGTATTTTGCTCATATAATTGAGGTTGGAATCAATATATGTGTGAAGTCCGTAAGTCTTTCTTCATATTTTAAGCACCCAAATATATAACCATTATCCTTTTGTTGTAGGCTGCAAAAAATTTATTGTGAATCTATAAATTACTGAAACGATATCGTTATCAGAAAAAGTGAAATAAATAGTCCTTCTCATTGTTCATCCATTGGAATATAAAATCAGAAATGTTTTGTTGACGGATACCACAATTGGAAGAAGAAAATAACAAATATGGTAACGATATCGTTATCAAATAACAATTTCCTTTAGCTCAAAATTGAGTGAAATGAAGAATCGTCCTCATCGTTTATGCAGCTCAATATAAAGTGACACCTGCTGTATTGTTGAACACCACGATTAGATGAGGAAAATAAAGAGTGATATCATTATCAAAGAACAATTTCTTTTTTGTCAATAAGCTAAGTTGATGTAAATGGTGAGTGTCTCTCATTGGTTATGTATTTCAATATTAAGTTAGCAGTGTTTCGTTCATATGAGTTTTGGTAAGCTAATTACTAATGGGCGTTTTCCCCCAAGCGGTGTTTTCATATTCAAATTCTTCGCAGTAACATACAAGCATTCCACCACCGTTTATGCATCTCGGTATAAAGCCTGGATTTTTTTTAGATTGTTGGATACCATAATATGGATGAAGAAAATAAAAATTATAGCAGCGATATCGTTATCATATGATATTTCCCATAATTCACATTGGTCGAACTTTACTGGCCTTGTGACTCCCTTCTCGTCGTTCGTTATCATATGAAATTTCCCATAATTCACTGTTGGTCGAACTTGACTGGCTTTGTGACTCCCTTCTCGTTGTTTTTGCATCTAAGTTTAAATTCGGCAATATTCTGTTTGACAAAAAAATAATAATAATAATTTTTACTACTGACAAAATGTGTTTTAGTCAATAGCATTGGTTTTGGTTTATTAGTCCTTCCATCGTAAGTTACTTAATACTGTTCGTTTCTCCAAATCGTATACGCATCTTTTAACAGAGTCGCCTGTGATGGGACTATTACGAGTGAATTATGGTGGTGCCACTTATGAATATGCTAAACTGTGTTGGATTAGTGCACTTACGATTAATCTTGCATGCGTCTGCCAATTTAGTTAGATAGTAGTTTTGCTTATCAAGACTATATGCCTGCACTTATGATAACCCGGTCAAGTTACTGCCAATTTAGTTAGATAGCCATTAGTTTTGCTTATCAAGACTATGTGCCTGCAGCATAATGTCCGATCGTGATTTACTAGTCATCCTCCATTCCGGTGGACAATTTGTTTGGGATAATGGAAGTCCAACTTACAATGGAGGTTGTCCAAAGATGGTGTTCTTGCAGAGATCCATAACGTTCTCACAATTGGTCCAAAAAGTCCGCGATCTCTCTAATGGTTACGAGCTAGGACATGTCCCATATATACAATGCCTTCATCAGAATGGGAAAGTTTGCACTTTAGTTGGCATAACAAACGATGAGGATGTAGAGATTATGTTCAGAGCATCTGTGGTTGATGCAAGTGCAGTGTATCTATACATCCAACCAAATGCGGTTCATACAATAGATCACCAAAGTAATGAACATAGGTATGCCATTATTAGACTTGTTAACTGCAACAATGCTTCATAATACTAAGCAGCTAATTTTATTTATATGCAGAATGGGAACTACTAAAGTTGTTCGGTCTAGTAGTCCGACTTCATTTCTTGGGAAAAGGTCAGCACTGTGTTTGTTTGTAGTTATATGTTATCCTAAAGGGTCACTAATTGTATTCTTATAAATAACATTTATTTCTTTTCGTTTGTAGGGATGCATCCGGACATGTTCTTTACCAACAAGACAGAACATGCGACGTGAATATCAACGAGGATGCAAATTTTAATATAACACTACCATCTCCAAAGTTTGTTATTGATTTATTTATTAAGAAATTTTTTTTTTTTTTGTCATTTCGTTTCCATATTTTTGCTTTCATCTGTACGTTGTAATTTTGAAATTCCACCTCCGTGGGAATGCGTTGGACTGACTCTGAAAAGCAGCTTGTTGTTAATGATTTGGTCTAGCTAGATATGTCCTCATTGTAAATGATTTGCTCTTATTATTTTTTGATATAATCAGGTGTCATTCCATTCTGTCAATATCAATATTTTTAATGATCGCGTTTATTTATCTTGCAGTTTTAACCAAACGATGAAAGGATGTGACCTGGCAGCAATAACTGCCAACGTCTTCAGAGAATCGCGGTTGCATCATTCATGTCCTTCTGTACACCTTGGCAATGATAGTGATATGTTGTTTCCATCTGGATGCTATACGTGCAGCTCAGAAGAAAATGGATTCGTCGAGATGGATGTTGGGATGGATATCAACCATGACAGTCTAGATGATCTGCATGTGAATACAGAACCTCATAAAGAAGGATGCCACCCCTGCCTCCGTGATGGAGAGGAAAATCCAGCTGCAAAGGATGATGTTGGCCCGGTGATTGATATTGACAATCTTGATGCACAAGGACCAGCGGATACGGCCAGGGAATTCCCAGTCATATTGAATTTAGAATGGATAAAATACATCCGTGGGGCGCCGCATCCTCATTCCAAAACAAACATCGAACGACTCCGATGCCGATTATGTTGATATAGATGTCATCGTACCGGGGACTGTACAGTTTGATCCAGATTTGAACAAGCCAAAAGTTATTATCGACACCATGCAGGGAGCGGATGATTTACACATCCATATGCCACCCCATGATGATTCGCCGCACGAGATGTGGAAGGGTAGGGTGTTTATTAGCCGTGATGCATTCAAAAGCACATTGGTCAAATTTGCAATGTATAAAAACTTTTGCCTGAAACCATTAAGGACCAATAGATTTGAATCAACGGCAAGGTGTAGCCATCCTACATATCCTTGGCGCATCCACGCTTCCATTGTGGATTCTGGTCCGCAATTTCAAGTAAGGTCGTACAATCCAGAACATATTTGTACAGGACCACTTAATGGGACGAATTATCCTCAGTCAACCTCAGCGTTGATTGCAGATTTTATCAGAGAAAGACTAAGAGTCCATCAAGACTACAGGCCAAAGGAAATTATGTCTGACTTCAAAGGGAGTTTGGCGTTCAAATTTCTTATCGGAAGGCCCACATCGCAAAGGAAATAGCCATGAAACACATCCGCGGATCTTTCGAGGATTCATACAGGACCCTATCTGATTATCGTTTGGAGCTGAAACGGACAAACCCGGGTACAGTTGACAACATGTGGACAGAAGACGATGGCTCCTTTCAGAGATATTATGTATGTTTTGGTGGATGTGCTAGATCTTTCAAATCATCAATCAGGCCACTAATCGCCCTTGATGGGACACACCTCCGGGGTAAATACCCAGGAGCCTTACTAATTGCAGTATGTCAGGACGGTGACCATGGTCTTTTTCCACTAGCATTTGCCATTGTAGAGTCAGAGTGCTATTCGACCTGGGCGTGGTTTATGGCGAATCTGGATTTAACCTTGGAACATGTACAAAATCTTACGATAGTGTCAGATAGAATGAAGGGACTCACCAATGCAGTGAGGGATGTAATTCCAACAGCAAAACACTGTTTTTGCTGCCGTCACATTTCACAAAATATTCAGGCGAAATTCAAGAATGATGGAATTGTCATGAAGTTTTGGTGCGCCGCGCGTTCAACGCGCGTTTGTGAGTATGATAACTACATGGCAGAAATATTAGCAATTGATGTGGGGGCTCACGATTATATAAACGCCATCGGTCGCCAACACTGGGCAAATGCATTCATAGAGGGTAAACGCTATGATATGCTAACTACAAATATTGCAGAGAGCACAAATAGCTTGTTGAAAGACATAAGAGAGCTACCCATCACACAACAGATAGAGTCGATACGGGCAAAGCTGATGGAATTTTATCAGAGCCGGCGTGAAAAAGGGCTAAACATGAATACTAGAGTCACCCTATATGTAGATAAGATCATCACTCACGAGGCGGAAGTCTCACGGAGACTCCAATGTTGGCAGGCTGGAGAATTCGAATTCCAGGTATTGTCGCCAGAGTATACGGATGTGGTACATCTCGATAAGTTGAAATGCACATGCCGCAAATGGGAGATCCTTGGCATTCCTTGTTCACATGCCCTTTGTGCTATCAAACTCAAGCGATATGATCCATATGACTTCTGTGAGCATTGGTTTACCAGTGAGTGCTATCGAGCAACTTATGCTGATGTCATCCATGCCACACGTGACGGAAAACAGTGGGATCCTAGAAGTGACGAGCGTGTGTTGCCGCCAATAGCTCGCAGACAGCCTGGAAGGCCGAAAAAATGTCGGATAAGAACAGAGGACAGGATGAGGAAACAGGTTACATGCTCTCATTGCAAGAAGCGTGGTCATAATAGACAGACATGTAGAGAACCACCTCCAAGGGGATGAATATTAAATTTCGCAATTTGGTGTAAATATTTGTCTATGGTGGTACAACATATTGATGTCATTATTTTGGATGTATCTCTCGATAATGGTGTGAGAACATCAGGTGTATATATTGATGTATAGACACAAACCATTTATGAAGTTTCGTTATGATATCCAGAAAATTTTTTGTATACCTGCACCATCAATACGGAGTTTTTTTGTTATCTGTCAGTTATTTGCGTATCATTGTCTCTCTACATTTTGTTTTTTCAATCTGCTCCATGCAACTAGCTCTTTTCATTTTTGTAATAACTCAGTGATATTATCAGTCTTTTTTTTTTTTAAATTGTGGCAGGTCATCCTATAAGTTTTTGGTCTGGAAAGAATTATAAATTTGATAAGGTGGAATACTGTGTTCTTGTGAAATCGACTGCTATGCGTTTAACTTGACACATCCTTCGAAAATTTTGTCCACTGGGATTGTTTCAAGCCGTCCCGATGCTTTGTTCCATTCAGCATTTACGTAACTTATGTGCCCCCTAATACTATATGGATTCTCGTCTGTTTTGAGAATTGAACTCCTTGCTCGCATGATCATCAAGAAACATTACAAATAAGACTGCTACAATGATGCTTATGAAATGTTTACAATGAATATAGCAAATAAAAGAGACATGCGGTTGATCACTTAATAGCGACGATGTTCTTAATTCATTGACGCTTAAAGAGATTTCAAGTACGAAGATTCATAATCTAATTTCACAATACAATTTACTGTTTTTATTTTTCTTTTATTTTTCCTGTTCATTTAACCATTCATATTTGTGTCCCTATTAGCCCTCTTCGTTATACATGACAATCCGTTCTAAGTCCATACCTGTCTTCACATAATTATCAACTTGATATGGTGGAAGACTGTGTTCTTGTGAAATCGACCGCTATTTGTTTATCTTGACACATCCTTCGATGATTTTGTCCACTGGGATTGTATCAAGCCATCCCGATGCTTTGTTCCATTCGGCATTTACGTACTTATGTGCCCTCTAATACTATATGGATTCTCGTCTGTTTTGAGAATTGAACTCCATGATGGCATGATCATCAAGAAACATTACAAATAAGACTGCTACAATGATGCTTATGAAATGTTTACGATGAATATAGCAAATAAAAGAGACATGCGGTTGATCACTTGATAGGGACATTCTGTTTATTTCGTAGATGCTTAAAGAGATTTCAAGTACGAAGATTCATAATCTAATTTCACAATACAATTTATTGTTTTTATTTTTCATTTATTTATCCTGTTTATTTCCCCATTCATATTTGTGTTCGTTATACATGGCAATCTGTTCTAAGTCCATACTTGTCTGGACATACAAATATTGATTCCACGTATTTTCTTGAAGAAATGGTTGCTTTAAGGTGCAAGAATGGGAGGATTTTATTTTATTGATATGATCATGCATGAGGTATTCTATAAACATTGAAAGTTGATTGCAGTTAAAAAGGTTACTTATCCTTTTATCCAACTTAATACCAAGTGTATAAAATCCCACGCCAGACTATCTAAACACCGGTAGGATGAAGTATCATCTTGCCTACCATTCATGGCATGACGCGCGAACGAGATAGAATTACATTATCAGGAAATGACCATAAAACTGTTAAACCGTCGTTACGTATCTCAAACTTCACAATAAATTCAATGTTAGATGGGCAGTGTCTTATGCTAATTAAGGCTAGACCCTAGAGGAAAGTTTGGTGAAGGTGTGAAACTACTCTTCGTTGCATTGGACCTACTAGCACACTGGGATTCCTCCTACTCAGTAGAATGTTCGAATCATCCCTTCTAGGATTCGAACCTTTGAGCTTTTGGTGATTTGGCACAGGATGGGAAATAGGCTAAAGGTTCGAACCATCAGTGTAAGGGTTCGAACCTTGAGATTCCCGTCTTTCTGGCCCATCATATCATTAAGGTAGAAGTCCAGCTTGCATCCATTTTTCAAGCAGAGAGGTGTCTTCTCTGCTCTTTCTATTTATATATTTATTTTGAATTTCCACATCGATATCGTATTTGCAACTACTTCTAAGTAACACCAACCAGTTCTCAGGAAATAGAGCTTTAAGAAAGCCGAAATGGAAGCATCTACGGTTTTTATTTTTACCACGCGATCCATAAGTTCCAATTTATATTTAGATAGTTAACCTGTATTGCCTGTTTGTGACTTCTACGTCTTTGTTTGGCCCCAATATAGTCGCAAGTGTATCTTTCTTCCAAACTTATTGATTTTCAGTGGAATCACCGATATTCATGAGCACAAACGCTTTATATATTCTCATGCCATGAGTATCAAATGTATCCATGATAGTGACTTGTTCCATGTCAGACGCTTTGCGGTTAAAAAAAAAAATATGAATACTGTTCTTGAACCTTTTAGATTCTGTGTCTGAAAATCCCCACAACATACTATATTACATGACCAATGTTTTCAAATAAAAAACAGATGCGACAAAGTTCACTGCACATGCCAAACTCCTCGCAGCATTATGTTATATATGACATTCAACTGAGGAAACTGGAACGATTAAATACTGGTTTCATTAATGCAACGTTTACTGATAACAATGCTAGTCAGATACCTACATAAGGAGGGATTCCACAGAAGTCATCGGTTTTGATCCATATTCATTACAACATTCTAGATGTTAGTCAACTGAGCATCGAGGAGCGGATATCAGTAAGTTTCCTTGTTCATAAATATCCTGATAACAAGTCTTATCAGGTGACCAAACATGACAATATCAAAAAAAGACATCCATTTACAATTAACTATAAAGTTCAGTCCCACTGTGGCCGATGTTGCAAGGCTTGACAGAAAGTATGGGTAACTACCCTTCTCGGCGGATATGTGAGAGCATATCGGCGAAACCCTGTCTCATCTCGGCGAATCCTTCATTCATACGCACTTCTAGCCGCTCGAGACGCACATTTAACGCATGAATCGACCCCTCACCTAAATGATCCACCCCTGGTAGACCTGCAGCTTCGGACGGCCCTGCCCCTGAAGGTTGACATAATGTAGGATCAGCTATATCTTCCTCATCATTATCCAACTCAACGGAAGGGATGTGGGACTTGGACTTTTCAAGTGTGAAGCGATCTATCTTCTGCTTGGGAATTATAATGTCTTCATTGGGTTCGGCCAACTTACCCATGTCCACGAGCAGTTTGGATACTAGCCCTGGGAAGGGGAGTGCCGTGTTTTGAGGTGCATTGTGAACCTTTGCCATTCCGCGATATACCGCAAGAGGAATGTCGACTTTCCTTTGAGTCCCAATGCAGTAAAGGAGGTACCCATCCTCCTTTGTGACCCTTTTGCTAACTTTGGGACTGACATTGTGCCGGATGAAAATGGATAGCAAACGATATGAATCGGTAAGCTTATGATGGGATATGTCACCACCAATCCAAGCGATAGGCTTGCCTGTCAACACTTTAGCTACCAGATTATAATTGATTTGACGGTTGCCAAAAATCGGGAAGTGTGCGCCTTCGACGCGATCAATTTCCAAAAGTTGACTTAGAAGATCAGGTGTAATTATTAGTTCATTACCTCGCACAAAGGTCTTGAACGAATCGTCTGAAACTTCGTGCATGTTTGAGTAGAACTCTCTGACCCAATTGACCACTATCTGGTATCCATGCTCATACAGTGTAAGCCATCTTCTCTCACGCATCCACATCGCAAAATCAGTATCATCTAGTTCATTGTACATGACGATTCTCTCGGGCACAACAGAACGATTATGGAACTTGTTCATGTATGAAATATGACCAGCTTCACTCATAAACCGCGACCGATCCCAAGTTGGGCGTTGACATGCTTTCTTCTTTTTTGGGGCCATCTCAATTATCAATACCTGCAAGAAAGTCCATTTCTACATCAATCAAACTAAGTTGGTTAAAGGTTAAGAATACGGCAACACATTCCATTTTAAATGTAAAATAGAAGTTAGATAATTGTTGGTAGACATGGGATTGCTAGCCACTAAATTCCAAATTCCATGTAATGTTTTGTTTTTTCTTTAAATATAAATTACAAAATGGTTACAATTAGTTTCATACTGTTGGAATAGTTTCAGCGTATCATTTTATTAATTCCTACATTTTATCCCATGAATTCAATCATTAATACAACAGTCTTGCGCGGACTCAATGCACTAATTCCTTCGTTCTAACTAGTGATTTCGATCATTAAATGCACCAACAACTATATGAGAATTTATTTAACTTCAACTATTGACCGAGAAATGTTAATCAAAGGGGCAAATGTACAGGCAAAATCCTAAAAAAAAGGAAATCCTTTAACGGGTAATGAGAACAAGTATAATTGTTTATACTCTAAATATTGCTACCAACATGGAGACCACATTTCATTTTAGAATCTCAATATTAATCAGACCATCAATAATCAAAATTACACGTATAATTATTTGGAAAGTTTCATCTTACTCAAAAAGAAACTATACAACTTTTCCATATATAACTCGAAAAATACAACTTTTATAATTCGATGCATTGTGGAAAGAAGAAACCCAATGCTGTGAGTACTTGGCTACAGTCTACAAAGATTAATTGTTATATCATGTTGAGGAGCATTAGAAGCAATGCTCAAGGAGAGGGGAAAAAAAAAGGTGACATGGCCGATGAGCATATTCTTGTTTTCCTTATGAATTCGAATGCAGTTAGTATAAGATGTACTACATTTTACTGAATAGTTGATTGTGGAACAACTTGGCACGGCACTTCAAAGGTTTTAGTAGGTAAAGAAAATGACAACAATGTGAATTTTTTACACCTTAATTTATGAAATAATATGGATTTGTTACAGGCATAGTGTCTCTGGTTGAGTTACTACACTTATCACACGATAGTTTCACCCTCTATTTGACCACAGTCTCATACAAGCTGATGATGAATGCAAAGCCCGCTTACATCCTAGAAGCCTTACTCTTTCTACTACCAAATGCGTTTCCAATGGGGCCAATTTCAAAATGCCAACAAGAATGTAGTTGTTAAACTTGGAGGAGATGTTTAGGGAATGGGGTTTAGGTATTAAGATTTAAGGAAAGTGGATTACAGTTGGAGTTTGGAGGTTTAGTGTTTTAGGTTTTCCATATTTCGAGATAGAAGAGGGGGAGAGATTGATATAGATAGAGAGACAATGTGAGGGTAAAATACTTGCTTGGCCTGCTTTGGATCTATCAAAGACAGAGGAGAACAAATAGATCCAAGGGGAATGGTTTCATGATTTCTAAAACTGTGGACGGCGATCGACTTGCATGGGAGCGGATGGCATCTAGGCCGTATCTCTCAAGTGATTTTTTCCATATCCGCGTGGGGTGGATGCACCATGTGCCAAACATGTGGGTTCGCCCCTGATGTAGAGAGAGAGAGGGATCATTACCTTGTATGAAATTCGTCTCCCGATTCGTTCCTGTTGTCTTCGATGCGACGCAATCGATCACTCGTCTGGAGTGAGATTAGCAGGTGGAGGGCCCAAGTGTAGGATGGTTATGACGGAACCATGGTGAAAATAGGCATAAGGAACATGGGAAACGAACTAGGGTTTTTCGGATCTACTGTCACTTGGGGGTTTTTCAAACCTAAATACTAGTAGCATTTGCCTTGTAGAACTGTGGAGTGAATCAAATCCATGTAGGACGTGGGCCATATTGACCGGCGTTAATAAAACCAGGACGTGGAAAATGGAGGGTTAGAACCAATTCAACGGTATTATTTTGACTCGAGAGCTTTAGTTAGAACCCTATATACAAAGGTTCGAACCCTGTTTACTAAGGTTCGAACCTAATGTCTCTATGTTTTCTGGCACAGATATGCACGTGATTGAGGGTTCGAACCCTGTTTACAAGGGTTCGAACCTTATGTGTCTCTGGTTTCTGGCCCAGAATAGCAAAACAAGTAAGGTTCGAACCCTGTTTACAATGGTTCGAACCTTTCATTCCTCTGTTTTTTGGCCCACAAATGCACCTAACACACGGTTCGAACCCTGTTTACATAAGGTTCGAACCTACTGTGTTTCTGTTTTTTGGCCCAGATATGCACGTAATTGAGGGTTCGAACCCTGTTTATAAGGGTTCGAACCTTATGTGTCTCTGGTTTCTGGCCCAGAATAGCAAAACAAGTAAGGTTCGAACCCTGTTTACAATGGTTCGAACCTTTCATTCCTCTGTTTTTTGGCCCACAAATGCACCTAACACACGGTTCGAACCCTGTTTACATGGGTTCGAACCTACTGTGTTTCTGTTTCTTGGCCCAGATATGCACGTAATTGAGGGTTCGAACCCTGTTTACAAGGGTTCGAACCTTATGTGTCTCTGGTTTCTGGCCCAGAATAGCAAAACAAGTAAGGTTCGAACCCTGTTTACAATGGTTCGAACCTTTCATTCCTCTGTTTTTTGGCCCACAAATGCACCTAACACACGGTTCGAACCCTGTTTACATGGGTTCGAACCTACTGTGTTTCTGTTTCTTGGCCCAGATATGCACGTAATTGAGGGTTCGAACCCTGTTTACAAGGGTTCGAACCTTATGTGTCTCTGGTTTCTGGCCCAGAATAGCAAAACAAGTAAGGTTCGAACCCTGTTTACAATGGTTCGAACCTTTCATTCCTCTGTTTTTTGGCCCACAAATGCACCTAACACACGGTTCGAACCCTGTTTACATGGGTTCGAACCTACTGTGTTTCTGTTTCTTGGCCCAGATATGCACGTAATTGAGGGTTCGAACCCTGTTTACAAGGGTTCGAACCTTATGTGTCTCTGGTTTCTGGCCCAGAATAGCAAAACATGTAAGGTTCGAACCCTTTTTACAATGGTTCGAACCTTTTAATCCACTTTTTTTTTGGCCCACAAATGCAATTATAGCAGGTTCGAACCTTGTTTACATGGATTCGAACCTACTGTCTGTCTGTTTTTTGGCCCAGATATGCACGTAATTGAGGGTTCGAACCCTGATTAAAAGGGTTCGAACCTTATGTGACGGCTGCACGCAATTGAGGGTTCGAACCCTGTTTACAAGGGTTCGAACCTTATGTGACTGGTTTCTGGCCCAGAATAGCAAAACATCTAAGGTTGGAACCCTGTTTACAATGGTTCGAACCTTTTTCTGTCTGGTTTTGGCCCACAATGCACATAACACAAGATTCGAAATCTGTGTATGACGATTCGAACCTAATGTATACCTGGTTTTTGCACGCAGATTGAAGGCTTCATACTGTTTAACAGACGCTTATACCATTTAATCCATAATTTTATGATGATTTTTCGTATTTTTTGGCCCTGTAACGGAAGCTCCCAGTTTCATTTTATTTTCACCGCAGTCAGTATTTGGAATCAAATGTTTTATCTGCCTCCTGTTTGACTCATATCAGGCGAGAATTTACTCTTTTATATATCTTTTTCGAATGTGTTCTTGATCTTACAAACATGAAATATGATTGAACATAAAAGACATGACTTACTATTCACGCCATAAAGGGCACTTAGCTCACACCAGAAATGGATAAGAGACTTGTATTCATGAATGCAAATGTCAGCCCTTCTATGCAGTTGCTGTTACTAATTGAATATAATGCAATGGAACATTTTTGATCAACACAAATGTCACTCCCTTCTATATATTTATATCCATTCCAAATGTTTACAGCTTATCTACATAGATATCAACTGTTACCTTCAAATAAAAAAAAAATTTAAACTCCACTGCTTACGTTCATGTGTCACAAATTGGGTAAAGCTCTCGCTACAATTTTTGTTTCATAAATAACATGTTTAACTCGGAATCCCACAATTTGAAGTAATCAAGCCTTGGTTGCATATCATAAATGTCAACAAATCCTTCCTTTGCTCTGCGGCATCGCGAGAACAACCACAACACGAACCGCATAGTCATCAACAGACGACCCCAGCATCAACCCCATCAATCCACAGGTAACCCAGCCCTCCCTGTTCCTTCCAAAAGATATTGTAACACAAATATCTCTTTAACTTTCTCTCGATCGTTTTCTTTTCTCTGATATTCTCAAAGTTTTGAACCCTCTTGGATGGTGCGGTTGAATATTCAACATATAGTGCTCGTTGTACAGCTTTGCAAATTGTACTAAACCATGAGCCTGTGCCACCAGCATGTGTATTCATGCAAAATCCATTAGGCATGTTTTATCTTACTCCTCATGCATCACATCTCTAATTTTCCTCCCCCGAAGAATCGTTATTCGGATTCAGCTGCCTCCTCACATCCCACCGGGCGAATTGATCTTTATAGATGTCACTAACTATCTTGGCACGATAGTAGTACGTGTCCCTCTGCCCGAACTCCATTGCCCGACCCAATGCGATGTGATGCGCGTACGCCATGACAAATATCCCACAATCGACGCTGAGACAAAATTCCAAAATTATCTTAGAAAGAATGTGCAATTCAATGGGTCTTATGAAGCATACGAAAAAATGACCACGAAACGAAATCTCAAATTTTAAACAAGTTTAACCTGTTTGACTGCATGGGACAATCCATTTTATGTCTCGTCCATACAGTGGGATCATTCCATCCATATTGCATAAATCGATCATTTATCCATGTTAGCTGTACAAAACACGATCATGACAATCAGAATTAGCTGTTCCATACGATAGTTATACCAATTAATGTTAAAGCATGGATTCGTCATTGATATTAGCTTACGTAGTTTTCGGCAAATGGATAATCTCCGGCGCGTGTCATGCTGTTATAATATTCCCATCTTCGTTCGTTGACCCGTCCAACTAGAAGGAAGAAATGCATTTGATGCCACACAGGGAAGAACAACAGATCCTTATCGGCAATGCTTTCGAGGAAGGCTTGGCTAAAACAACTTTCAATGAGTTTTTCGCTCGTTTGGTCATGCACATACCAGTCCTGCAGGGGCAAGGTTATGAACTGTAAACAATCCAGGTGAAACGAATCAACTAGATGAGAAATTGTTGCCTTCCTTTACATAACACTTACCGACAAAGCACATTCAAAAAAATATGACGATGGTGCCTGTGTCTTTAATAATTCAAACCAATAGTGCATGGTCTGCAAACATCAAAGAGGTCAAAGGATGGCGGTGGAACAAATTGAACAAAACAGAAGTGCTACAGCCAAAATACAAAATCAAGTAGGGATATGTGCCACAAACCCAGTTGTCCATCCATGCTCCCCTGAGAACCGCATCCATGTTGTTGGCGGTCACAGGTGTACAAAACTCATTCAATTTCGCCTTCCTAGTGGTAGGACGGCATAGAAGAGAAGTTAATAAAATAACAAAGCACACGTAACTTGACAAAGGGGTACATGAGAGTTGGAAAATACCCCGTCTTATTAGCAAATTCATTCCGAAATACGGTGAGGATCTCTAATTCTTCAATCGTTAGCTTATATTGTGGATTCCTCATCCAGGCTCCAGTAGTGTAATCAGCCATCCACATTGGGGGCTTGGGCTCTCTATAACGTGCTTTGACATTCATGATCAAAGATGAGATTTTGCTGAATGGGGACAGACCTATGCCAAGTTTTGCACGATCCGGAATTGGTGTACTAGAGCTAACAGTTGATGACCAGGGGCTGGATGTGAAAGGACTAATGGAAGTTCTTGGCTGGTTGGGGACCCTGACTTTTATAGGGGAATTTGGAACCAACTGGGATTGGAATAAACGAGGACTCCTCCGTGGTGACAATGATGATGGACTTGATGCTCCTTCGGAGGTTACGGGTTTCACTGGGCTTGGGGGTTTCATATCAACTGGAGGTTTAATATGTATTCCTTTGAGGCGTTTGGATCTTCTGGGGCTTTCTGCTGACTTTGTACGTTTGGGCTTGATTGGGTCATCAAGTTTGACTGCTCTCTTGCCTCTTGCTATGCCCTTCTTGGATGTTTCGATGATTTCTTCTTTCACATCATCTCCCATGTCCACCTATTGAATAAGTAGACAAGTCAATACCAAATTGTGCCCAATTGAACTGAATGCTAGTACGAAGTTGAGTTAATATACAGGATACCTTCAGGGATGAATCAGCTAAACATGCGGCGTCTGAGTCGTCCAAATTTCTTGACTGAAAAGCAGCTACACATGCATCATTTAACTGGGAAACTTCGGATTTAACGCCGTCAATGAAGCTCAGAAAATCACTTGATTTTCCCTCTAAAGCATATGCCTGATCACATGATGCCAGGAGCCGCGCAGTGTACTTCAAGATCTAAATTGGTCAAGGAGGAAAGAAGATTACAAAGTTAGAATCAATTCAAAGACAGTTGAGCCCGGTAAACCCGGTGAGTTTAACAGTTGCTAGCAAGGGAGAAAAATCATTTTTTACCTGGGACGAAACAATGCTTAGTCCAGCTTGTACATTTCCGCCGTTAGGACGACCGATGCGTAGCCGGGTGATGCTTCTATACCACTTAAAATACGCTTCATTGTGTGGCCCAGCATCACCATCATCCCCATAAGTTATGGCATCCATCCGTTTGTTCCAAACACCAAAATATACTGCACGTAATCTCTCTCGTTTATTTTCTCCTGTTGGTAGTATCTCGGTTCGCGGGAACGGCCTTTGGAAACGGGGTGGCACAATTTGTTCTAAGCCAAACTGTTTCATCACCCTCTCCGGATTGTGCCGCTCCACAATCCAATAACAAATCAAAACAGTATTTGACCTGAAAAGAGGTACATCTGCATTGTCGATGTAGTCCGACAAATTTTCATAATTGCTATATGGCTGCCAGTTGAACTGAAAGAACATAGAAAAATGAATTCGTCAATAAATTGAAATATTAACCAGCTAATACTCAACAAAATTACTTGAGTATATTCAAACTTCAGCACCGGCAATGCTTCTAGCATTGACTGCTTGTTGTAAAATCATTTTTACTTACGCCATCAATTTCCATTATATCCAGACGTTGCCTGGCTTCTTCTACTTTTGTCTGGAAGTGATGGGACCTTAATCTGTTGTACCACGTAAGGATAAGAGGAAACTCTACATCCGTGTCCCAATCACTTCTCCTACGAATAGGCCTGCCAATTGTCATTCGCGAATATGCCCATACCTGGACATGGGACCACATAATCATGTACACAGTTAACAAAAAATAAAATATTAAAAAGTCGGACGAACACAAGAATATCCACTCTACTCTTTTACCTGCAGTAGTTTTAAAGGACCCGTTATGGTCTTTACAGGTTTTCGTTTGGCCTGGCATATGGCAACCTTCGAAAGGCCCCTATATAGATTTGCAAGGCAGGCGGTTCCCCAAGACCGCTTCTCAAAATGACGAAATAATTCAAGAATATGAGCTGGAGCCTTAGTACCCGAAGAGGTCCAAAAAATCTGACCTGCAACGAGACAAAACAAGAAAGCACGTGTCCGCCTTGCGTCTTGGTCTCTTGGTCTGTTTTTGGGCATTTTCGAAAAATTGTCTCTCAGCCATGTGAACTTAATTTGGGTACCATAGCAGTCGTAGTTCACATCCGGAGCCAATCCTAGCAAGTCTTTGCATATTTTGACCATGGAGAATGTATTGGCAAAGGTCTTGGAATTAACAGGCAGACCATCAATGGGGAGGCCATAAATGTAAGCGACGTCCTCCAATGTTACTGTGGCCTCCCCACTATTTAGATGAAAAGTATTTGTCTCTGGCCTCCACCGCTCTACCAAGGCAGTGATTAGGCCATGATCTAATTCTATTTTTTTTATCTTCGCCAGCTGCTCTAACCCCGCCTGGCGAATCAGTTCCCACATTTTATCGCTTATTTCCCAGGTGTCATGGTTTGGGGTTGGGATACAACGAAGTGGGCCTGCTTCCTGCATTTAATACATGGATAGAGAATCAATCATAATTGTCATGGCATTGTCGCCCAAACTGAACGATGTACCACAAATTTATACACATCTTATACTAACCTTGCCCAGCCAGACCTGTTCTGAAATATGTCGCTGTTGTTCATATAAGACGGATCTATCAAGAGGACCAACCTGAAAATTATCCATCTAATATCCTTTTGCAACTGTAAGAAAAGCACAAAGAACATATCAAATATCGAAGACACCTTAAATGAGGTTAACATTAAAAAACACTGGATTTTGTGTTTGAATATTTGAGAGAACTATATTTAATGATTAGAATCAGGACAAACCATTTGTTTTTGTAGGAATGATGAGATATGTGAGCTCCTTTATAACAAATATATTGGATACGGATCTATTTTTTTTTTATGATTCTATACTAGCTGATATTAAGTTGAGGTGTAAGTTGACTTTATGAGTTATTGATTTAATGATTACCATCGATAGGTTGAATGTTGTGTCTGGAAAACTAACGATATCGTTACCAGTATGTTTTAATCTTTTTCTTGCTCCTTGCTATACAACTCTCAAATGAAGAATAAATTCGAATGAGATGCGCAAACAGGGATCCATATCTAACAACTTCACGTTAAGATCACAGTTTCAATTGTTTAAACATAAAGGTATCGTTATCATACTTGTTAGATTCAAAAATGTAATATTAAATTATTTAAGAATGTGAGATTGCGTTTGCAACCCATATTCAACACAATGAATGGTATTTTTGTTGGAAAAACAAAATGTGGTCGAAAACTTACAAATAATTATAACGATATCGTTATGTTTAAACTTAATCATATTTTCGATGTGTGGAAACATGAGTATTTCTTAATGTTTAAACAACTCAGAATAAAATATATCTTCTTTTTCTTATCGATTAAAAAGAAATTTATTAAGATATTATAAATGATGGTAACGATATCGTTAGCAAAAATTATAGTCAAGCTATAAAAATCAAGTTCGTATGACAAGGAAAGCAACATAATATCATGTTAAGCATGTGTCTCACCCCCAAAATGCCATTTTATCCAAGTCTTCTTGTATTTCTTGTTCATGATATTTGCTCTAAGGTTGATATAGATAATTTAGCTTGTTCTTCACGTAGAGAGGTGATATAGTCGAATTTTTTGTTACTATTTCTTACTTGGCAGTCTTCTAATTTCCTTCAAGTGTAAATCGAGTTTATGAGTCCATGATTTAATGAGTCACAATCCAGAACTAGATGTTGTTTCTGAATAACTAACGAATTCGTTACAAGAATGTATGTATTTCTTATAAACTTTTCGTTTTGCAATTATTATAAATGGATGAACTACAGAATGAGATGCACAACAGGTGATCCACATACAACGACATAACTTGAAGTAAATCTTTTCAACGTATTATCATAACGATATCGTTACCACATTCTATAGACTTTCCATAATATGTTCGTCTCTAACAATAAATCTTACAATATTTTTTTAGTGACATGTAAAAACTATGTATGCTCTTAGGTTTGCAGCTGATTCATGTATAGAATTCATGTTCGTCATTTGTTCACTATTGTTTCACAGCGTTAAAATGTCAAACAGTTTTTCGTGAGCCTGACTCATTATTTAGGCACCAACTTATCGCATGATTGTCATGTTGTCTCGTTTGCGGAAAAAAAACATCGCAACGAAAAACATATCAAATATTTATATAGATGAAGCTGACTCTAATTTTTATTCCCTTTATCTTTGAGTTGAATATTGGGTCTTTGTTATTGTTGAAGCACCTCAATCTAAACTTTATCTTCTTTTCTTACTATATGCAAAAAGTTTGAATGAAGAAACTTTAAATGAAAGTAACGATATCGTTACGAAATATCAATGTTACGTACAATATACTTTTTCGCATCTGAAGGAAATCAACTGAATATAATGTTAGGCATGTGAGTCACCCCTTAATACGCTGTATCCACCACTGGATTTTATTTCGTAGACATATGATGGATGAGAGATCAGTCCCATATATCATGTAGAGATGGGATAAGAAATTATTCCTTTTTATGCTACTTGTTAAGCTGATATTAAGTTTTTGTGTAAATCGACTATATGAGTCCTTGCTGTAATGAGTTCATATCGAAAAGTTAGGATTTATGACTGATAAGGTAACGATATCGTTATAAGGTAAATTTGTTTCTTAACTTTATTTTGCTTTACAACTAGAACATAAGTAGTAACTTAGTGTGCCGATGCGCAAACATGTATCAAGATATGATGACATCTCTTCAATATCACCCTTTCAATATATCATCATAACGATATCGTTATGATGATCAAATGAATTTTCACACTTTTCGCATATCCAACAATGAATTGGCAATATATTTATAATGACATCCAAACACTATGTCTACTCGTAAGCTTGTAATTGACGTTCGCAATACGAAATATAATCAACGAGGTACTGCCGGTAATATTGTCATGCATAATTAATCTCATGAAGCAAAGTGTAAGTTACTCCATATCTCCTCGATATCATTACTACATGAAAAAGCAAGGTTTTTATCTTAATCGATTACAAAACCTACATATTATTTGAAAAAATGATAAGAAATTTAAATCAAATCCTTGTGCCAGACAGTCAAGACACATTTCACTAGAAAGTCGTGGATGTCTATAAAACTTTCGTACTCGTCCACATGATTCGGAAAGAATTGAGCTTTATAATAATAGAGGTCTTATAAATGTTGTACGATGCGTCTTTTAATTATGATACATGATTAAGGATTATATATGGCTTAACAATATACTATATGAGAATAATCTTTGGATTTTGTTTGACATGATCAACAATGAATAATAAATAGACGTAATACAAGTTTTGACCTTTACAAGTTATAAACAATGCTATAATGAATCCAGCCTCTCCCAATTTTATCTTTAGGAGCGACAAATGTAGAAGAATTACTAATAGGAGATTTGGACAAGATAGAAGTATCACGTGTCAAGGCATGATGTGTAAACTGATGGACCAATGTCAAGACCCACAAAACAATATTATAGACCATGAAAAGCATAATTCATCAATGCGGTGTTTGGTATGCAAATGCAAAAATAATTTATCAGTGATACAATGAGTGTTTTTTGTTGCTTTATGAATCTCGAAATAAAGTATACACTTTTTTAGCTTTTGTCACGAAAATTTTATGTCAGAACTATACATGATGATAACGATATCGTTATCAAGTAGTGAAGCAACATTCAAAATTCTCGTTCGTATGGGTCGGAATTGAAGTTCGTATAGAGTTAGACGTGCATTGTTACCTCACTGCGTTGTTTTATCACATTTCCTTATGTTTCGTATTGTCGTTTTTCTATGGTGGGCACGGGATGTGAAAACGATGATCATGCAGAGAGAAAACCCAAATATTTTTTTTTTCTATCAAACAACTTGACTTCTAATATTAAGTTGTAGTGTGAATCATGAATTAATAACCATTTCCATTTTTTTCTATATACAATTCTTATGCTTTGGTTCGTGGTTTAACTTTTCCGCAATTTAGTCATGACACAGGGTCAAGTTGCGTTTTACTCTGAGGTGGATCTCACATAACATATTAAAGAACAATAAGAAAGATGGTGTTTGTAAATCTTATATTTTAAAAGTGCATTGGAGTATACTATGGTGGATTGAAAACCGAAGGAAATAAGTTGCAAAAAATATAGACCAATACTATCATCACTAACAGACTAATACTATCATCACTAACATGGTCATTTTGATATTGTATAACATTGCTTACCATGTTCTGACGCACCATAGAGGTGTCAAAACAACCAAAAATTAATGGTGACTTTATATTGAGATGGATAATCAATAAGGAAGACTCACTATTTCAATCAAAATGTAGTTTTACGAATATTAAAATAACGATATCGTTACCACTATTTATATGTTTTTTGATGATCTTTTTTTTCTACATTCATAATATGACAGAGAATTTACAATGTGGTGCATAAAAACTCGACATAAATGAATGGGATAAATCCCTAGATTGTCCAAAGGGCCTGCGATCTAATCCGGCATAGCTTCGATGTAAACCTTACATTAAACCCTTCTTTAATTGAGCTCGTTCTGACAAGGTAATGCAACAATTCACTATGATGAACATGTAGAAATCTCACTTTACTACTCTCTCAACTGCTACTCTCTCATCTAATACGGAGATCAAAGTCGATATTATTTACCCCCGAATAGAACACTGATGTTGAAGGTGTACGTGAATCTTATCTTTTAACTCCCTTATTCAATGCCCTTAAGAAGATACATTGCAGAGAACTCTCATGATTTAACAAACGAACAAACGAAGAGAAAAAAATAGTCTAATGATATCATCAATAACATATAAGTGAGAACATGTACACACTATTTAAACAAATCCACGCCCATTAAGGAGGTGTAGTAGTAGGGACTTGAATTTGCATGTAAGACTAAACATTATACAAGTATTAAAAGATGACGTAAGAATTATGTTCAATTAAACCCACGCGCACAACAAATATATGTAGATGTAAAACTTTTTAAGATAAAAAGTAAAAACCACACATAAGAGTATCACCTAGCATTCCTTTATGCAGCCCATTTTTCCATATAGACTTTATCAAAATGGAATAGATCAATTAATTAAAAGATGCTCTAGATTTGAAAAATATTTAAAGACAGGACAAAGACAATATGGAAACTTGTAAAATCCATGATCTTTGTTGCTATATGAGCATCCACAACATCTATTTGAATTAAAAACCGTATGTGTAGGAAATCAATTTCGTATAATGTTAGGCCTGTGATTTTAACTTGGTTACATGCAATGCAATGAACTATCTTGAATTAACAACCAATTTAATGAAAATAAAAAACAAACAATACGCTGTTAATTTTATCAATAACATATCATTGAGATATTGTATCATTTTGTTCAAACAATTCAACTCCCATCAAAGAGGTTTGCTAGCAGGGAGTTGAATTTGTATTTGAGAAAAAAAAAAAAAACAAGAAAAAAAAAGAAAAAAGAAACAAAACAAAAAGGCTAGTAGACATAACCCAAGTAGTAAAACCTCATATAAGAATCATGCTGTACACAACCGGTGACACAACCGCTGTAAACAACAATTATATCTAGATGGGCCAAACTGACAAAAATATATATATATATATATAAAAGACATGAGAATAAAAGAATAAAAATTTATAGACATGCACAGCCTATTTTCATGACAATTCCACAATAATCGTATTAAAGGAAAATGAATATAAGAAAAAAAAATCACATAAGAATATTCTTACCATCACGCTCAAAGAGACCAATGTATATGACTGAACAAATCCACATTACATACATAATAATAGTAACAGGCCAGACTCCGCCTAGTACTGTACAAACCCTGCCCACAACAAAGGTAACCTTTGTTTCCAACCAAAATTTCAAACTAGAACACTCACACAACCTGCACTAAAATCAAGCTAGATCCCCGGTTCTTTCAATTTACACAGATAAATCAATACCACCACATGAGGTAAGGGTACAAACACAATATATATAGATGGATGTCATAACATGACTTATGATTTGTTGGAGACAACTCATGCATAACCCCCTGCACCTAACATAACGAAATATCCAAAATACTCATCAAATAATCTCCCAAAAAAAGATGAGAAATTTATACACAACCATAAACCTTGTAATTTGAATCCCAAGAAAGTCCAATTCCACCATTATCTGAACCTCACATTCATCATCTCTATACTCCATCTTATATCATTCATCCCTGTCACCGATTTTTTTTTTCTAATTAAAGCACTCACGCACTCGTCCTAATCTCACATAATCTACGCTAGAATCAAGCTCGAACCCTGGCTGTTTCCGCGGGGGATAAAACAATACCACCACATGAGTAAAGATGGTAACAACAAATCTTCGCCCTTTTAAAAATGGTAATCTCCATCGAAGTGAAACATGGTGGAGATATAGCATTAGAGGATAGTATTGAATCTACATAGTGGTATTCTCTATATGAAGTAGAGGAGATTCCAGTAGTAGTCATCTTCACCTCAGCCAAGTTGGCTTTTAGAGATATTTCAAACATTCCAAATATCATAGTAAAATTCAAACACAACAGACGTGCCTCCCTTTCCAATTTCGTTGTATGAAATTGATGGAACACCTTTAAGCAACAAAATACTACAGCCAGGGTTGAGATTGATGTACTAATATTGGAGTTTGGTATAGGAATGAGGTACTAAATTAACATATTAACGCAGAGATTGGGTTTTTTTTCTTTCTACTTCCAGACAACTACGGCTATTGGGTTTTTTTCTTTCTACTTCCAGACAACTATGGTTATTTATCTGCAAATATCCCAAACCAAATCCCCTCTGCCTGCCGAACCCAACAATTCCAGCAGTCATTATAGATAATGAAGTTGTATAGATAATGAAGCTGAAAACAAAACAAAAAAAGAAATAGAGAGAAGGTACCAGATATAAGAGCCAAACAAATCAACTTGGGTAACTGAAGTTTTTGTTGAAATCACAAATGGGGAATGGTCTTTACCTCAGTCAGAAATCCACCAGAGGATCCGGTCGCAAGATCTTTGAAACCAGGGAGAGGGTATGAAGCGCAGTAGCGGAGACGCAGGGAGAGGGGATGAAGCGCAGTTGCGGAGACGCAGGGAGAGGGGAAAGAGAACAGGGAGAGGAGAGGGATAGGGACGGCAGGTACCGAGACGCAGGGAGAGGGGAAGAGATAGCAAGGGAGCAGGGAGGGAGAGGGAATGAGCACAGGATCGATCGAAATGCGCGGGAAAGGAGAAAGATGAGAGGAGATAGGGCTGTGAATATGACGATGTCGTCCGAAATAGGGGAGGGTAAAATAGTAAAAATTCGCAGTACGAACACCAATATCGTCATTTGCATGTATTTGACACCAAAACAGTATAATACGAGTATACCAACACTTTTTTGGTAAAATTCCCTTCCTAATATTATGGATATTTTGGATATTTTTGTGAATTTTTCTGGATTGAAATTTTTTTTTATAAAATATACATGATAAATAACACAATTTATAGGGACGAAAAGATCTTAAAAAGATTTAATTCAATGCAAGAGAGAGAGAGAGAGAGATCACCAGCATAGATGGAGCATGTGTTTTTTGGTAATTTTATAGGTCTTTTAAAAAATTATTACATATAAAGAAAAACAATAATAAATAATAAATAAAAGGTCATCATTGGTAACTTGAAAATGTATAAAGATGAGAGAATGATAGTTGGCTGATTATTCCTATAATTAGGAACTAAAAACTCCCACCTATTAAACAACATCTAATTTAAGATTCAAAACAATTAATAAGAAAGAATAAAAGAAACAAAGACTCTTGGTATAAGATGAACTTAACAATGAAATAAACAAACTCACTCTCATTTAAAAACATTAATAACTACATGAGTTGAACATCTTCACCTTTAATTCACATTTATAGTTTATGCGAGTCCCATATGAGGTTTACACTTTTTTTTTTTTTTTTGCAAATCCACTACTAATATCTCAAAATTCATCAGATGTAATAGGAGTGAACAATCCATAGAATTTCCAATCGAGCCATCATTTCTATCCAATTTTCTCTAAAATGTGTTGAATGAAATCTCCAATCGAGGCAACAATTCACTCTGATTTTTTATAAAATGTGTTACCATTAAATATGTATTAGGCACCAAGTTTGTTCAACTACTTTTGGTTCATACCCATTACATCCTATGGCCATTTAAATAAATGACTAAAATCACTTCATCAATCTGTGACTGGTATTTACAAAATGAAAAAAAAAATATGTGACCAGTTAAAGTTTGACGGATGATCATGTCATCTTTTTAAAGAAACCGTGAATGGTAAGAATATTGTGTAAGAGTCCACATGAGATTTTTAGGATAGCTTTAGGTAGAGAGATTTTAGGGTTTTATAGGAGATTTGTAACCATAAATCTCCTATCTATGAGATATTGTTTTGAGAGGATTTACATGCTGCATTGCATAAACTTTAAGGGGAATGCCACATGCCCCTCTCTAGCAAGAAGACTGCTGCTTTAAAAGAAAGGAAAAATAAAATAATTAAAAAATATTACTAGCTTTTACTAATCTACATTTTGTGAGAGAGAATCAAAATGCAAGGATTCCTTAAGTATAACTAAAAAATTAGAAACTAATGCAAGACAGATGTTATTGGATCGGGTGGCATCCTCTATAGCATCATAATCAACCTCCTATGTTTTATGGTATTCTTGCAAAGAGACAAAGTTAGTAAAAGTCATAAAACTGATTCCAATCGGAACCTATAAATTAAAAATCATTCTCCACCCATGCCACCCCACCATGGATTGTGCAATCTCAGCCATTCATTTTTTGAGTCTCACAACATGATAGTAAATCAGTTGGATATGGGTGGAAAGATTATCACGTAAGAGTCCATACGGAATGGGTAGTAGAGATAAGATCCAATATGCTAGATAATGTGTTGATTAGATTTTTTTTTTTTTAGATTTGAAGGAATCCACAATTGCATATGCCCAAAAAAAAAAAGAGCAATGGCATACGTCTAAGGGAAATGATCATGGCCTTGCACAGCGTTCATGTGATTTGAGCATTCAGAATTGCATGAGAGATCGGGGGAAAAAAATAATTCAATCCAACTAAAATAAAATCCCTTTCATACAACCCCATTAAATATACTAAAAGATGCATACCTATAATGTTTACCTTCTATTAAAGGAAATCTAGGTAGAAGTTATGCGAATGATAAAAAATATATATATATATATTTTAGTCAATGGAATGATAGATGTAAATGGTATGATATGATATTTTGAATGAAATATATCCCAAATTATAAGGAAACTGAATAGATATTCCAAATTATAAGGAAACGGGATGATCCTCTTATCCTAATTCATTAAGGTGCATCATGATGTGTTTAGGAGATATGATAAAAATGTGAGTTTGATATCTTTATAAAAAAATTTGAATGAAATTGAGAGATTTAGTGATAAAAAGTGGGCAGTTACAAGAGATAAGGGAATAACTTACGCAGTTAGAAGGGATAAGGGATAAGGGAATAACTTATAGTTAAAATCAAAAGAGAAGTTCAAAATTAGATTGAAAACCTCTTAGCTTAATATAGTTCCTAATCAATGGACGTCAAAGTACAACTACTTTTAAACCGTGGGCCATGTTTGTAATATCAATTCAAAGGAAGATACTTTTTACCGCACATCCATGGAGCAATATGAGGGCACCAAGGTAGCCTGGAAGGGCTCGACTAAAACTTGAATGGTTAACAATAATTGGGCCTGAACAGTCCTATAAAATTCATTAATACTGTGCATAGTGCTTGTTTTAGAAATTCTGAAACTGCAGTGGGTTTTTGTAATTTGCAGAAATTCTACTGCAGGCAGAAGTTAACAACAAGAAGGCTGCATTTTAGGCCTTAATTAAATGGGTCAATTTAACGCTCAAATGCACTAGAGGCATGTACCCACTGGGTCACCCAAAGGTCCACTTTAAAAGGGTGGGGCCCCTTTCCCAAACCTTGGCCCATGTGGGGCCCATGGGCAGAAATGTCTATGCCTGGGACTCCCAAACCGTTTCCATTTCTGTTTCGTTTGTTTATTTTAGCAAGTTAACAAATTGTTAGCCTTGGTAGGAATGTAAAGATGGAGTAGGAGTCTTCAGAAGGTTCCCAATGTGTGTCTTTGTGTCTTTTTTCTTTTTTCTTTTTTTTTTTTTTTTTTATGGGAGGCTCTTTTAGCATTTTATAAACAATGTATGGGTCCACTGATGTTGGCATCTCTAAAGTCAGTCTGGTTGATTTTTGTTCTTTCAATTTTACATTTTCTGAATTTTTCTACATATCCCTCCAACTTGTTGAATTTTTTGGTTTTATCTAACCTACTGTACCTACATTTCCTTGATCTAGCTGAGGTTTGTTCTATATTTTTGTCAAATATATCTAATATGCATTTCCTTGATTTTTCTCAATATGTGATTACTTTTTATCTAGTTAACTCCAGTAACCAACTTTTACCAACAAGAATCTATTACCAATCTTGTAAGGCTTATCCCTATATATTAGGATCTCACACCCCCCTTAAATGTAGATCTTTTCTTATTCTACAAACTACTGCCATTTCTCAAGAGCATTGTACGTACGTAGAAGTCTGCATCAGCACAGGATGTCAGAGGTATGATTGAAATATTATGTTAGATTTCTTGTGGTTCTTTCAATTAAATTCATTTTTTGTTGTTTAGATGACATGGTTGCATCCAAATCATGCATTCACATGAAAAAATATTCTGCCATTTTTCCTCTTAAATGTTTGTATTCAGAAATTATCAAATAAGTTGAAAAGTTGGTGAGAAATGAGGCATTAATAGTGACTTGAAGATTGAGATCCTAATCTAGTTTAAGTGGAGTACAAATCCATCATTTTTCTGCTGCAAATTCTCATTGATAAAGCTTGGTTTGGGGCTCTTAGTTTCATCAATCCAAGAAAGCATCTCCTTCTCAATTCATTCATAAAATAAAATATCCATGACTAAGATATAAAGAAATATTAAGTAGAAAGAAAATACCAAATCTTCTTCTAAGGAAATTGAAAAATAAAAGTTCAGAGATTTCAAACTTAGCCACCCCTTCATCCTTTATCTTATTATTTGGTATTTAAAATCTGTTTCATGGGGTTCAATGGAACTCTTACTTCCAATATCTTTACATCTCTACCAATCATGGTTTTAAAACTCGACTGAGATAAAGTCATATCACCTGATAACTAAAATTTTATCCATGACAATTACCAATATATCACTTAAAATGTATTAAAATCTCATTCTCACACATTTATATTATTTTCTTTTAATCTATTTACATCTTGAACACTCTAAAGGAAATGAAAAAAAAAATTGCATTTTTCATTTTTATTACTTTTTTAGAATTATTTCTCTCTCTCTCTCTCTCTCTCTCTCTCTCTCTCTCAAACCCAATTATCAAGAAACCTGGATGGTCACTAGGAGTAAACTGGTCTTTTCAAGGATATTATGCAGAGAAGAAAACAAAGGAAATCTTCACAAAAATGAAAAGATTAAGATTATGTTACTCAAAGGTATTTGTCGTAATTAATGAAATAAGGCTATGATGAATGATGATGACGTTTTTCAAGATTAAGCTACACAATTTAGCATTACTATCGCTCAAAAAGAAACTAATTATTTAAGAAAAATACTTTACTAGTTTCGAGAAATGAGTCTTCTTTTATATTCATCCTACAGTTAGATTCTTGTTCATTAGTATCTAAAGTTATTTTCTTGTCAGGAAAGAAGTGCACAAGATAAAAAGTTGGAAGATTGGTTGCCTGTCACAGCATCTAGAAAGGCTAAATGGTACTATTCAGCTTTTCACAATGTAACAGCTATGGTAGGAGCTGGAGTTCTTGGCCTACCATTTGCAATGTCCCAACTTGGATGGTAAAGATTATATCAAATCCGGTTTGTTGTGTGGAATTGAATTCATGTGAACTCTAAGAAATATATTCCTATCAAAGTAGTTAAAATTGAAGAAATAAAAGGTGAAGATCTACAAATGACCATCAAATAATCTCATATTTACTAGAAAATGATTACCAAGGCGTTAGCCTTAGTAATCAAGTCCTAAGTTTGGCTCCCGCATCTCCACCTTCTATCCTCCTTCACCTATCACCTTTGGAATTTACCATGGCAAATGAACATACCCAAGAAAAATTTACATATCCTTTCTTCGTTTTACATATTAAAAAATGCCATGTTTTTGCATTTCTAATGGTTCAGGGTTCCTGGAGTGATTGCGCTGGTTATCTCATGGTTGGTGACATTCTACTCACTGTGGCAAATGGTCCAAATGCATGAGGCATTACCTGGAAAGCGGTTCGATCGCTATCATGAACTTGGTCAATTTTCTTTTGGCCCAAAGCTTGGATTCTGGATTGTGGCTCCACAGCAGTTTGTTGTTCAGATGGCTACAAATATTGTGTATATGGTCACAGGAGGAAAATCACTGAAGAAGTTTTTTGATATAGTAATTCCAGATTTCGGCTCCATTAGGAAGACATATTTCATTGTTATCTTTGCCTCTTTACAATTGGTCCTATCACAAATACCAAATTTCAACTCCCTCAGAGGAATTTCACTTATTGCAGCATTGATGTCCTTAAGGTAACAACTTCTCTGTTTGTTAAATAGAAATGATTCAGTGTATAAACAATTTTTATGGCAGCACCTATGAATGCAATTCGGACAGGTTGACTAGGCCATTGGCTTTACCCTAAGCACAATCCGAATTGTATGTAGGCAACCCGGTTGAAGCCCAAACATACATGCCTGAATTGTTAATTTTGTGATATAACACTATAATTTGGGTTGAGTCAAGCTGACTTGGGTCAGGTCAGATTCCAATCTTTTAGTTTGGTTTGCTTTTTAAAGGGTATAAAATTTAGAAATGTATATGAGCTATATGTATATAACTGTCCACACATAGCATGGTGCAAATTTATTTGTGGGGCCCACCTGGGGCCATCCCAATCATGAGGAAAGTTGGGGGGTTTGAAAGATCTCATTGATATAGGGTATGTAAAATATCAGCTTCATAAGATCATCCTAACCCCTTGATTTTTCCCCATCAAGTTCTATGGTTTTATAAGGCATCATTTCATATTTCTTTCAATCAAATCCTCACCATAAAAAAATTAAATGAGAAAAATACATTTATGTTATTTTTTTAGATTTAACAAGTCGTTTAAGAAAAATGATCAAGTCTAACCCAAATTACCTACTAGGGCCCACTTTAGCTACCTTTATGCATATATAGATGGTTAAAAAAGAAGGATTTTTATATTGATTCCAACTAATTGGAAAAACTAGAAGGATTTTTACATTGATTCCACCTAACTCAAAAACTAGCTTAATTAAATGGTTATGATGTTCAAAATCAAGTTGAAGATTAAACCATATGAGAATTCAAAGAAAAGAACCCCGAAACCATCAAAGGAAGGTAACCCACCTTCAACATTTGATGAGTGAGGCCCATAAAGTGGTTTTTGGGTTGGCTTTGGGGACGAAAGAATAATAAGAGAAGACAAAGCTTGTCATAAGGGTATTTCTATCATTTAAAACAAATATGGAGATGGCTTGATTGAGAAAAATATAGAAAACTAATTTTATACTTCTTCTCTAGATATTCAAGTTCTTATATATATTTTTGAAAATGAGCTAAAAATTTTATACTCGTTTTGAAATATTTCCTTTTAGAAATATAAAGTCACAACACCTGATCAAAAATTTTTTTTTTATTGTTGTATTCTGATTTCTTTTCAGTTACTCTGCAATATCTTCCTTTGCTTCTGTTCTGAGAGGTCCACACCATGGTGTTCGTCACAGTGTAAGATCTTCCACACCAGTAGGCATTACATTTGACGTGTTCAATGCTCTAGGAACCGTTGCCTTCGCTTTTGCAGGTCACAGTGTAGTTTTAGAAATCCAAGCCACCATGCCATCTTCTCAAGAAAGACCATCGAAGATCCCAATGTGGAGAGGTGTTATTGTGGCTTATATTATTGTAGCTCTTTGCTATTTCTCTGTTGCTTTGTCTGGTTTCTGGGCTTATGGAGATTTGGTTGATGATGACATCCTCGTCTCATTAGAGAAACCACCTTGGCTTATTGCTGCTGCTAATATGATGGTGTTCTTACATGTTCTGGGAAGCTATCAGGTAATACATATTAATAGAGTTCTCTGGGTAAAAAAAATGGACTAATTAATAAAGTGATGATCATGAAACTCTATTTTTAATCTTTTGGGCGCGTGAGTATTTACCAGATAAGAACGAGAAAAAAAAGGGTATAAAATTTAGGAAATGTATCAGTAGTGCATTATCTTATTTCATTTAATCCAGGTCTTCGCCATGCCTGTTTTCGACATGATTGAGGCGCTACTAGTAATTAAATACAAGTTTACTCCTAGTCTTCCTCTTCGCATCATTGCCCGAAGTTTATATGTTGGTAAGCATCTCATTGTTCATTTTAATTTCATGACTAATCTTTTTTACTTTTTACTAAACAAATTAAATTGTGTCATGACAGCTCTTACTGCTTTTGTTGGAATCTGCATCCCTTTCTTTGGTGGGCTGTTAGGGTTCTTTGGAGGATTAGTCTTTTCACCAACTTCATATTTTGTGAGTGAACAATGAAAACCATTTTGATATGTTGGGTTGGCATACATCAATCTCAGTAACTTTCTAAACTATATTATTTTGCAGCTTCCCTGTATAATGTGGCTTATTGTCAAAAAGCCAAAGGCATTTAGTTTCCATTGGACTGCATCTTGGGTAAATGCACTTGTTCACAATCATTCACCTTAAATTCATCTTCATCCAAAATAATCACCACGTGATTTTCTATTTCATTTACAGGTTTCAACCATAATTGGTACTTTACTGTTGATCCTAGCGCCCATTGGAGGACTAAGACAAATTATTCTAGACTCGAAGTCATACAAATTTTTTTCTTAAGGTACTAATAGTGCTGTCAAGTATGTATTTTCATTGGTAATTGTAATTTTTTTGATTCACTAGTTTGGTTATTAGGTAATCATTAGCAACATGTATTAGCATATTGACTTGTTAAAAGTGGGGGAAGAAAATTTCCTCTTCCCAATCTCCTCTTTCTTTGAATTTACTTTTCCTCTTATGCATAGTTGCAAACAAAAATCTGCAGTAGGTAACCTAGTAACCTACCCTAAAAGTAAAGAGGGTCCTGCATTGTTGCATTCCAATGATCATGTTTTAGAAGCTCGTGGGTCAAAATGGTGGGATCCCAAGATCCATGGTTCTCCTTCACCTTGAATGTGGACTGGTGATAGGTTGGGACATGAGTTAAAGCCATGCCAAAAAAAAAAAAAAGTTTGTCAGGCCCAACTTGTATGGTTACCAGGATGTATAATCACCCTTAAAGTTAAACCTAGGAATGTGAATTCTGGAGGGTGTGACTTGTCAAGCAGGTTAAGCACACAGGCTGAAGTTAAACTTTAAAAAAAAAAATAGGTCATATAAGTTAATCATATGAGTTTGGATAAGCTTTGGCCTAGCCTAGCCTAGCCTAACCTAACCTGTCTGCAACCCTACCTGCAACAAATCTAAAAGGGTAAGTAGTTAGTTCTTAGGCACATAGCAAAGTGGAAGCCCCATTGATATTACCATCTCTAAGGGCTCATTTGAATGTCTCCCCATTTGTTTCATGTATTTAAGTTCCTAAAGTTTTTTTGACTTGTATAGATTTTTACAACTTGTATTCCTAGAAGTAATTAAAATTGGAGAAAATATTTGTCAATATCCAAAGTCTCAAACTGTAAATCAGCTGGTTAGGACATGGGTGAGTGACTTAGAGTGCATGTATTCAAGTCTCCAATGTAACAAAAAAAAAAATTTATGTATCCAAAAATGATATGTAATCAATTTCATGCAAATAATTAGACCTCAATGGAGACAGTGGTCAATAATGAGTACTTAATACCGCCTCTATTTCATTATAACCATCTGTCCATATGTAACTTAAAAAATATCGTCCCCTGACTTTTAAAGACTGCAGCCTCCAACTTAATCCATGATTGTTTCTATATAAGGGAGGTGTCTCACGAATTGAGCCACTGGATATTGTTTCTATGAAAAGGACAGGCCTCACAAATTGAGCTATTGGACACAGTTTACTTTGATATTAGTGTCATTTTATGCTTCCTAGAAAAGTTTTCAAAGTCAAAACCTTTACACGTACCAACCCCAACATAGATAATTCGTATAGCCGATGCAACACAGTTGGAACAAGACTTTGAAGAGGAATATGATGATTATTGTCGAAGTCAAGACCTTCACATGCATTGACTCATGTATATGTGTGGTTGTTTTTTTTTTTTTTTTTTCTACTATAGTTCACTAGTCATTTGGAGACCCAGGAATCGATCCCCAGGCATGTCTGACTTCAATGATACATTAACTTGTTATAACCATTTTTAGAAACGGAAAAATCACAAATCTTCTTTGCAAAAATAAATCGCAAATCTTCATATATTTTTTTTTATTGTTTTGAGATTAAAATGTGTATAAAATATCAAAATACAATACAAAGGTAAAGGTGGTGAGTGAAAATTTGTATATGTAAAGGGTGTCTTCATGTGACGACAGGATTCCTTGATAGTGAGCAAAATTGTACTGAATTTCAATCTAACCCTTTGTTTCATTGTTTGGTGAGAAACATTTTTTCTTGCAAAAACCGAAAAAGATCACATGACGATGCCAAGGAAAGATCACAAAAGACTGTACTAGACAATAGTAATGCATCCAATGTCATAGCCTTTGGAAGCTATATTTCAATTTTCTCCAACATGTTCGATGGTCCTTGCGGCATTTTGAATTGGATTTGATGCGTATATTAAGTTCTGTTCTGATTAGAAGAGGCATCTACAGTAACTTAGATTAAAAATACACATCCACAATCAACAAGGTTTTGGGCCATCATATTAGGTTTTTGCTTTTTGCATGTCTAAGATGACTGAAATCGCACTAAACCTGTAAAGGTATAAGTTATCAAAACAAGATGCTAGAAATGAGAAACCAAACAAAAGAAAAATGGAATACTAGGGACCTCTTAACGGCCCATTCCTTTGCATGAATTTAATTCGTAGGAATTCATAGTAAAATGGTTCCAACAAAGGATTATAAAGAGGAGAGGGGTGAAGGATACAAGGTCGAGATGCAGATGAGGCCCTTACCCATAGGATTTGACTTACTAGGGTCATGGTTAGGCATTCATTTTCTATCTCCACTTAACTTATCTTCCATTGGAAAGATTTTTTGATATCCATCAATGGACCTTTGACCTTTGCTTCTTTAATTTTAATCACTTTGGAATGCATTTCTCAAAATTCCTAGGAATTCAACTCCATCCAAAAGAAAGGGCCCTACACGAGTAAAATATAATAAGACAAAACTCAAAAGGTCGGTCAGAAGATTGAGAGCAGCACCAAGACTAGGGTGACAAGTACTCATAACATGATACATTGAACATGTTCTCTTTTTTTTTTAATGGTTACATTGAAAATGTGATTGCATGGTTTAGCATGTTGGTATATGCGACAAGACTTCCATGGTATATCAAGTAAGCATGCATCCATCTCTTTCTAGGAAGGTAAAATAGAGATCATATGAGCTACAGACTCATTTGCCCATGCAGGGGAGCATTCATTATTCATTATCAGCACTAGAAGCCTTATTGCCCCTATGCTATGCATGCATTCACATGCGCATGCATGAGTAAAAGCACACATGTTAGAAGGTACAAATACATGGTCCCTCAAAAAAATCATACAATAATCCAGGCCATTGAAGATATTCTAAAAAAACATTAAGAACTTAAGGCCCTTCTTTCATTAATTAATTAAAAAAACAGAAATGCAAAATGACCTCCTTATGCATTTATAAATAGATATCATTAAGAGAACTCATGAAAGATGGAAAAGAGAGGTCAACCATTACTCCCAAATTCCTTCTGGATGTCACTGAATGATATGTTCGCTGAACCCCTCCTTTTGGCTTTCTGTTGAGAGGGATGTTCTCTCCATCCTGTCATATACATTACCTACAATGGTGGAGCATGATTTGATCAGAAGAGTGCCAAGCTAAAACCGTTTTTTGCTCCTTACTAATTTTAGAATTTTTCAAGCATAGAAAGTTCTCTAAACTAGTCAGATTTTTACCAGTAGAGAAAAAATTTACATCATGTTTTAACCAAACCAAACCAAGCCTTTTCCCACTAGGTGGGGTCGGCTATAAGGATTTGACGACGCCAATCAAATCTGTTTAGGGCCATGTCCTCCGTTAGATCCATGTAGACAAGGTCATGTTTAATAGTTTCTTTCCAACTTCTCTTGGATGTCTCTCTCTCCTACTCCTGGAAATTTCCATGCTTTCACACCTTTTAACAGGTGCCTCCGTTGGACGCCTCCTAACATGGCCGAACCATCTCAGTCGATTTTCTCTCATTTTATCTCCAATCGGTGCTATTCCTACTTTGCCCCTAATCTCCTCATTCCTAATCCTATCTCTCCTTGTGATCCCGCACATCCATCTTAGCATTCTCATTTCCGCAACTTCCATCTTCTTGACATGATTATGCTTTACTGCCCAACACTCTGATCCATATAACAACACTGGTCGTACCGCCACCTTATAATACTTTCCTTTAACCTTGAGGGGGACTTTCCGATCACACAAGACCCCCGAAGCACTTCTCCATTTGGTCCACCCGGCCTGAATCATGTGACTTACATCAGTATCAATCCCTCCATCCTGTTGCACCATATAGATCCAAGGTACCTAAAGTTTTCTTTCTCTACAATCTTTTGTGTGCCCAAACTTACTTCTATGTTTCCAGGTGTCCTACTTTGACTAAACTTGCATTCCAAATATTCCGTTTTGCATCTACTTAGCCGAAACCCTTTTGTCTCTAATGTTTTAACCATTATCAAAATTTCGAAGGTGATGCATTACACTTAAAATTAGCTACATCATATAAATGGCCTCGGGCTCTTTTCTAAAAACCATAACATCTTAATTGACAGATGAGGTATTGACCGATAATTTAACCATGGTTGATTGAAAGTTGATGTGGGATCAGTAGGGGACAAAAGTCCAGTAATGAGTTGGAGGTCCTGGCTTCGAACTGTTTGGGGCTTTACCCGATACACAGTGCTAGTGGGTGGTGTTGTGTATCCGGGGTTTTACCAATGATCAACCACAAGGGGGGTTGGCAGGTTCCTTGTCAAAAAAAAAAAAGTATCTCTGCATAGCGTTAAACAAATGAAGGAAAGACGAGAAAAAAAATGAAAGGATGGGAAACATTTTTTCATGTTAATTATGACATTAACAATGTTCTACATAAATTTACCTGAAAAGTTGCAGGGACTGTCCCATCCTCTCCTCCAAACAATGACTGGTACACTGCAGCAGTTGCTAAAGCTGTCTCCTTCTTTAAAATCTGCCATGTTCAAAAACTCAGAAGGCAAAGAGATTTCTTCAAAGTTGAGACCGACTTGTAATGTAAAATTTCTGTTGCAAGGGAGCAGTTATATGTTGTGAATAGACTCACATTATTTCTTTGAAGAAGAGCATTAGTTTCGCCCATTGCACGCAGATGTTCAATCAGTTCCAATGCTACACCAAATTGACAGTGCATGGTAAGGACATGCAATTCTTTTTATGGACTAGTAAGTGAGGTTATGTAAACAAACGGTTGTAGCAAATTCAATTAATTGCATAAACTCTCAGGGTTTACATTCTAACTAAAGTTTCAACAATAGTATTATATATCTATCCAGTCACAGTTTCAAGCCCATAGCAGAGCCAACTGTATCATTTCAAGTGTGCAATTTTTCTCAAATCTGAAAATCTCTGATTCTATTTAGAACAACACAAGTCAATGGTTTTGCTCAGTTAAGGGGCATATTTGGAATTTGACACCATGAATTTCCCTTGACTGCTTTGCACTGGATAAGGGTTAAAAAAAAAACCTGCCTCTTATGCTAACTGCTGAAAGCACATTAAAAGGCAGAAAAGACCGAAAAACTCTCTTCCTGAATCCTTATACCTACCATGCATGCACCAAAATAAGTGACACAGCATAAATGGTGAATAGTCTATACCAGTCTACCATGCCCCGATACCAAGCATGCCCAAAATATTATATTACATATATAATAATAAGGTTCTAGGAAATTTAATCCAAACAAATAAGAAGGAAAATACGAGATTCAACAGGAAATTGAGAAAAACAATTGAAAGGTGAACATGAAAATTTAATGAGGAGATTAAAGAGGTAACTTATACAAGGGGCTGAAAAACCTGTGAAGCAAACAAGGTTAGTGGATGACAATAAGAAATGACAAACTCGATAAGAAGCAAATATAGAGAATAATAACTAGATACTTGGCATGATTAAGACGAACAATGCAAACTCACATCTAGCCAAGATAGTTCAACAATTTGTTTCAGCTAGGTCATCCAGAAAAGACAGGCCACATGTCGACCCCAACTGTAATGCCGGGGTGCAGGGGGTAGACTAGAAAGCATGTTGGAGCATAATTAGGTGAAACTCTTTATTTTGACTTATATAAATGGATTTTTCTATATCTTATCTTACCCGTTTTCCATATTCTTTTAAAGTTCTCAGAGAGAAGAAGTGAGTCAAATCAGTTACAGAACGTAATGGTGGATGCAGCATATGGACAAAAGCCACTAATTGCATACTGGGGCCAAATAACACTAACAGGCACGAGCGCACGCACGCATATGGGGAGCGCTAGACAGCGCTCGGGCACTTTTTAGGAGAAAAACACCCCTCCTAATGGGGCCCATTGGGATGCATGATGATCATGGAAGTCTATTAGATGGAAAGATCTATATGAGACCTACCTATATGCGAAATTTAGACTCTATAAGATCATCTTAACCTTTTGATCCATGGTCCTAAAATTTAAAGTGTTTTTTTTTTTTTTTAAAATGGTTAACTTGTAAATCTAATGGTTTACAGGCATCATTTTATTATGATTTCAATCCAATGGTGAGGAAAGTTAGATAAGTGTCAAATTTGGACTTGTGACTATTCATGGGGTGTAGTATGTGTGAAAACACTAGGTTGACTCAAGGTGGGCCCCATGACAAGAAAAAGAGGGGCAGAAAAAGTGTGTTTTTAAGGTGGGGCATTTTGGAGAATTACCATACATGTATGTATACATACATACACATACGTATATGTATATATACATAATATATGTATATATACATATACGTATGTGTATGTATGTATACATACATGTGTGTGTATAATATATTGAGAGACAGAGATTTCCAAAACATGGTAGAACCCATAAGCCATGACAAAATAACAGAAATGCAAAGGTGCATTATAAGTTAACTGAAACGAGTGACACGCGCGCGCGCGCGCACAGACACACCAATCTGCTTTGATGTTGAAAAAAAAAAAAAAGGAATCTCCATCAATTGGGAAGGCTATGATTCATTTAGAATATAGAAAAATGGCCAAGTCTCATTGTGCACGGCTCAGCACCACTTGCCCGTGTGACACTGTTTCCCAATCAGCTTCTAGCCTTCAACCAACACCAGTGACCAGACCATGCACCATCATCATAAAAGCCTTGTACTACCTATTTTGGTTAATTTTGTGAGTTGTATTTTTCTACTCACTCCTATTTACAGCCATGTTTTCAGTAACTCAATAATCTATCTTGTCCTTCCTTAGTCCTTACTACTTCATTCAAGGTTCTTACTGGTCTCCTTCCTTTTCCTATTTCTTTGAACAAGTTACCCATCCATACATTGTACAGGGGCTGTTGTTGTTCTTCTCTGCATGTGCCCAAACCATTTCAAACGACATCCTCTTGATCATGCAATTCTGAGTAAGTATGAAGTCCTCCTTTCTTATTAACATCTCCACTCTATTTGTCATCAGTACCAGCCAGCCCAAAATGGACATGATAAACTACATTTTCATCCCTAATTACATCACTCATGCCTGATGGCTTTGGATTCCATTTGTAGGAACCACTCACATCCAACTTGAGATGCCCACTCTCCAAACACACCCACTGCTGGAGATACTTATCTTGACGCCCCTTAGATTTCTTCTTATTTGCCTTCCAGTGCTGGCCAACCACTCTATACAAGTAAAAGGCAGATATCAAATGGAACTCCTTGGCCAATAGACTCAATTAAATTACCGTTGATTTGTTCCCCGCCAACATGTGCGGCTAAAATTCTTACCACGGCACAACCCCACAAGATTGCAAGAGGTAACTCCTTTTTTCTCTTTTTTTCTTTTCTTTTTTTTTTTCTCTTTGCAAGAGGTAACATTTGCCTACTCTTTTTGAAAGGACCCAACTGGCCGAGCACCAGCCATAAATGAAGGGCAGAAGGACTCCGGATGCCCCATGAAATAGAGAAAAGCAGGTGCATGATGCCCACAAAATAAAGAAAAGCAGGTACAGGATTGGAGATCACTTAGACTATTTTAAATTTCATTAAAAATTTTAAGAGAGAGAGAGAGTAAAACTCTCAAAATGGTCCCAATGCTTTCAATATGATGGACTCAGAAGTCAGAAACCACAACCTTGCATGCACACAAGAAAGGACACTATTGCATGAAATAAATATCGGATGGATATGACTTATGACCATAAATTGGCAATCTGAATATGCCTAGAACTCTTCCAAAGTAATGACACAAATCAAATTTGAGGTTGATGATGGATATTGTATCCGTACGCACAGATCTATTCTAGACTAGATAGCATTTCTTCCCTTAACAATTTGGCACAAATATGAGGATGCAGATCTCAAGCTTTAATATATTTGACATTATGCAACCAACAGCCTTAAGCACCAGAAAGGTTTTGCTTCATAATTCTAGTGACCACTGTGTTATGTTAATGAAAACAAAAAACTCACCACTGTCATATCGAACTGTATATTCATCAACATCAACACCAGGAAGGGTAAAGCCTGCCCTTGTCAGAAGGTTGCCTGCATCCCTGACCTGAATAAGGTAAGCAAAATGTCTAACAATACCAAATATTATAGCACTCCCCATAACTCAGCTACTAATCTGCCTCTTTTTTTTTTTCTTGAATAATTCCTAACCACTTGCTAAAATAATTTACAAACAGCAAGCAACCAATCCATAAGTTGTACATAAAGAACAAAACATGAATGTCTTGCAAGATGCATAAAGACATACAAAATTTTCAACAATATGCCATAGAAGTGCATAAAGTTGACATCTCAAAAAGAAATATATCTGTGGATGCTTTGCATCTGAGATTTGAATATTTTCATAGCATTACAGAAAAATGTTCATAATAATTCGCTAGTGCTAGTGTCACTCGCCATGCTCGAACATGTGAAAAATGAAAGTGAACAACCGTAGACATGGAAAATATATGCCAACAAAATAGAGAGGATAGCATCTATCATACAAAAGAAAGAATACAATGTAGAAGCAACCAAATAAAATTCCCTGTACACCCCTGTTTAGCCAAGGAATCCACCATTCATTAGCTGACTGCCCCATATGCTTTAAAATGACTTGAATCAAAGAAGACAGTAATTTGATTTTGTTGAGATGAAAAATGAATACTTAAGACGCTAAAAATAGCATTTCATTACTAGACAAGTTATAGCCCATCAAATGACACTACTTAAATCAGGAACAGTTTCTCATATAATCTTTTATCAGTATTCAGCCAACCTCTAGTTTACTATGATTTTTTTTTAATGGTAAGTTTATTATGATATTTTCTGCCTTTGAAACTGAATTAAGAAGTATGAACATTGTTAGGACTAAGGAGTTTGCTAAAAATATAATAATATAAACAGCATGTAGAGTCTTGCTTGAAGCATTCAATCAGGTGATCGCTGCATGGCCTGATGCTCAGTGTCATAATGATCACTACAGACATCCATTTATCAGTTAGTAAAAACCAACAATTGATACTGATGCAAGCAATTGTCCAAAAACATAAGGCTGTGTACAATAGTAATGAATTTGTAAGTAAATGTCCAATCACCTACAAAGTCATTGGCAGATGGCCATTAAAGTGGAAAGCAAATCATCCAACAAAGTCCATACAAAAGTCAGTTAGTATCAACCAATAGTGGAAGTACCAGCTATGACTCATCGAAGGGAAAATACAAATTGATAAATATATTTGTAAACCAAATCAACCAATTATATAATTAATGTCGTGGTCTCTTACACCACTTACTGACATCTAAGAGGTGAAGATCATTGGACAGCCCAGATTAATAAAGAATTATCCATTTTTGCCATATTAAATAATTGATTGTTAGTATGCAAGATTGGAGTCAAGAAATCCCATGTACCATTACATAAATGCAAAAGTTTATGCACATACATGCACATGATAGACAATGAGAGAACCACGACCAAGTACATACTTGAGCAAGAGGAGATATGCGTGGACTGATGCCTCCTTCACGCTCCATTTGTGCTATAGTGCATGCAATCCTTAGCTCCCTATTATAGAGACCAGTCACAGAACAAACAGAAAAAATATCAGGTGTCATAAACTTAAGGGGGGGAAACTACAAGCTTCTAAAGATATAGGATTGAACAACTTTAGAGTCTCTCCACCAAGAATAGCAGCTAGAAACAACCCATCAGGCTTCAACGCCAATCTACACTGCCATAAGTGCACATAGCATATTAACTTTTAAGAATTGATAACTAAGGAACAATGCAAAAGAATACATAAAAGGTCACAGAATTGAAAGGAGAAAAACTATGCAAAGCCCATGTACTAGATAAGCTACACAAAAACACGTACTTGTATCATAGCTCCAGGAAGATCATTTGTCCAATGGAGCCCCAAACAACTAATTACCAAATCTACAGAACTTCACAAACAAAATATGTCACTAGGTTATATACAAAGGGTCTCCTTACTCATGTCATCTACTGAAGAAAATGCACAGGACATAAATAAACTGTTAGATAAACTTGCTCTCTCAGTAATATGGTTCCAGCAAGATGCTGAAAAGGCATACATTCCTTTAACAGTCTTTCAGACAAGAACGAAAAAAGGTATACCTTTCCTTTATTGGCAGGAATTCTTCATCACCAACCATGAAGAACGTCTCAATGCTGTCGTCAGAAACATTTGCCGCAGCATCTCTACAGAATTTTATCATGTCATATGACATATCCATCATAATTAGTTTTTGAATACCACCTGAAGGGAGGAAAATATCAGGAACATTAGGCAAAAAATCAGGTGATGGGGCCATGTGTAGGGGACCACATGGATAGGATGCAACTGAATCCTCACCCAGTTCCAAACACAAATATTTGCAATGCCTGAAACACGATGGGTCTAAATCACATGACAAGAGGGCTTAGATGGGGATGAGGGTTCACATTAACACATACCAGCCATTCATATGGTCCCTTGCACATCCCCCACAACTAAGTGGGCCATCTAGTGCCAATCACACAACATCTCACAAATAGATTTTATCTCATAGGATCTTTTTCTACATATATACATGGTGCAGTAGTGTAATGAAACTATGAGGCCTGCCTGAGCCAATGCCAATTTATGGGAGTCACTGAAATGTATAGGGGAGTGATGCAGGGCATCACGTCAGCCCTAACCCTAAGGCCTGCATTGGGGATATTACAGCTGGGGGTGGATAAAGTTCAACCCATCCAATCATTCTAGGGCTATGATTGAGAATATTATATCCTTGATTTTTCATGGGTCATGACACCGTCCTAGGATGAGCTGGCGTGAGCAAAACTGGACCGACCCTTATCTATGTTATCCCCTAAACATCCCACCCACTCATGTATTGGCAGTCACAAATAGACACACTATTGACCCTCCACATCCCAACGCCATTATGTATTGGAAGTCATCTAGGTTGCCAGCCCTACGTTTAAATTTAATATCATGATCTTTCTATCTCACTCTCTATACTAAACCCCCCACACCGCACACCTGCAAAAAACAGAATAAACAAATTGGAACAGATGCCTACTGCCTCCTATATCATCAAATAGTCGGGTTTTTTTTTTGTTTGTGTGTGTGTGTGTGTGTGTGTGTGTGTGTGTGTGGGGGGGGGGGGGGGGGGGGGGGGGGGGGGGGGGTTGGTATCCTCACGTGACTTTATTCATATATTGGAAGAGAGAATAAATAAAGATGCATCAACAAAACACTAACATCGTAAAAAATAACGGTAAAATTACAAATAAATGGATAGTGAAGTCTCACCACGCCCACGAAGTAAGCGCCTAACTGCTTCCAAGGAGCCCCCCAAACATAATGCGGTAGGAAAAGTTCTTTTGCAATCCTGAAAAAAAAAAAAAAAAAAAAAACATAATGTGTAATGGAAACATACCCATTATATGTAATGCTTTAAAAGATCATAATTTTGTAGCATCTAAAGCCATTTGCATGCATAGAGAACTGACATGGCATCCTGGGGTCTATGGACAGGAAGTTTATTCTTGAAGAAGATAAATGACAAAACCATGCACATGAGGTACAGTGGCAATTTTAACTATTTACATGGACTCAGTCTACAACCAAAAATCAGGTATAAGAACGCAGTTTGACCTATTTAGCTTTCTAGTCCAAAAAGAACATGAATTTTAATTTAATCTGCTTAGGCCCATAAAGGTATTTTTGTTGGGCCCAAAGCCCATTATATATGCAACCTGCTTGTATGCAAATTTTTGGAATAATTTATATTAGCTCAAGCGCCCGTAGTCTTGGAATAATTAATTTCCACGTAAAAACCTCTACTATTCCATGTAGACCATGGCCAATTATGGTCACATGGTAATTGGGAATATCTTTTAGCAGAACAGTTTTTATCATAGAGTAAACCAATGCAAACTAGTCATGTCATGTTGGTGCTCTTTGATGGCATCAACTTCCATGACTTGTGAAATGTTTTACACTAGCAGGCTCATTTATGTAGACCCATTTATCATTTAGGCCTATTGGCCTTGTTTTCCCCCATTACCTAACTTGAGTACTAGTTGTTAGGCAGTTATGCATAGTCTTGGCCAATAACTAGTACTTTGTATAACCCCAAGTCCCCAAAAATACCTATGACCTGCTTTGAGGGACTGATGTGAAAACCTTCTAGTTTGTAAAAAGCCTTCATCAAAACAGTAAAATACAATAAAGTTACCTCCAAACGGTCTAACAAGTTTTCAGCGACAGCATCCACAAAGGTATCATTGTCCTTGCCACGCATCAACCACGCAGCTCGATCGCGCTGGAGAAAGAAAGAAAGAGTGGCATGATGTTCTTATGAATATAGATGTTTGAATTTATACATGGATAGATACCCAAGTTGACATGCAAGCTTCTGTATGAGTTGAAGAGGAAAATAGAGATGATGTGCGACATGTGTTTGTGAAAATGCGGGAGAGTGAAAGAGGAGGGTGATTTACTTGTTTTCGTTTGAGATCTCGATCGAAGATCTTGAATCGAGAGTTCTGGGAGGGATCGTCGTGCGTGCAGAAAGCTGCGGGCAGGAGAGAGGGATGGAGACATTTGTGAGGAAACCCTAATCTCCGAAAAAGGGACCCCAACGAACCTCCACACATCGCCGCCCGAAATGAATTTTAGCAAAGTTGTGCGACGGTTTTGATGAACAAAAATCCTTCCAATTCAAAAGGGAAGAAATGTTACGCATTTGGGCTGTTCAGTCGACGTCATTCTCATTCTGGGAATGTTGCGTTCTGAGAAAATGAACGAATGAAAACACACGTGACATCGAGACTTAAATTTTATCACATTGAAGTATTTCGAGGGCATTCAATTTCTTTTTCGTAATGTCGAGACTTAGATTTCGCCATATCGATTTGGCAGGAAATATTAAAGTATTTGAAAATTAGTTCAGCCCCTTTACATTGAGACTTAATTTCGTGATAATTTTGAACTCATACCCAATAAATCTCATTACGTGACCTTAATTGAAATTTATTCATTTATGAGATTGATCATACTTAAAATACATGATCATAATGAAAAGAGAATTCAAAATACTTGACATGCATTGAATAATTTTCAGCATCACTTAAAAGTTATTTTAATTTATTGCTTCTAATAAAATTTGGGATTTTTATGAAAAAAGTAAAGTTAAATTTTAATTAAACTACTTTATGCATTAAAACTATAAAATGATTCTAGAGTTGTTCATAGCGTTTTTTTACGAAATTACCTTAGTTGACGATATCGACAACCTTCAATTCATATTCTACGTTTGTTCTCTGTTACAACTCTCTTGGATCTATCTCATCTTACAACTCCAATTGCAGCTAGAATATGAGGTTCTTAAAAAATACATATATGAAGTAATCACCTTCACCTATATCAAAATTTCAACTTTCTTTCAAGAGTCTTACCATCATTTCAATGGATACCAAACTTTGAGCAGCTAAGAAGGCTAAAAACCAAATTATTTAATGAATGAATGAAAGGATGAAACCAATATCTAAAAGCAGCCAATAAGAAGTTTTTGATAGAGTTAAATAGAGATGTGAAGTTTTTTTGCAGAGGTAAATAGAAATGGGTATTGAAGAAATGCCACGGCCAATCAAGTAGTTTCCATGGTTCAAGTTTCCAAACATAGCCTTTTGCCGGTCTATAAAGCCATTGGATTCAATTGCTTGCGTCAAGCAGATTTTGAATCTTAGATTAAAAATCTAATGCATAGGTATAAGAGAATTGCTTGAAGGGAAGATAAGGTTTTTGGGGAATAGAGTATAATGAAAGAAATAGTGTTTGAGGAAAGGGTTTGAAGCAAGATTGGTGAAAAGAAGAGAAAGGTAAAATATTTTGCATATGAAAGATAGGGTTTAAAGGAAAGGGGCAGTGGTTTCTCCAATCACTAGGAATTAAAGAAAATCAGAGAGGATTCATATCCGATGACATTACCCAAACATGCCCTTTATGTTTGCCATTGAAGAGGATTTGATTTTATTCGATGAAAAAAAAGCCACGAGGTCATTGATTTGGTACAATGCTAAAAGCATAGTTGGAAAACTCTCCGAGTTGACTATTGACTCTCCCGAGTATTCTCATATTGCCAAAGGACCAAGTTAAAAATAGAGGAGACTCGGCCGAATAATCTCATTTTAATAAGTTATTTGCATTCCGAACCATTTAATAGGCAAATCTAATTTTAAATAATTAAAATTTATTTATAAGTAATTATGCACGATGCTTAGAGTCAATATTTAAAAATGATGACCGAAATACAAATTAAAACTTATATTTTATCTTTTACATTCGATATTTGAACAAGTAAATTATGTAATATGCAATAGTTTTTATTTTATTTTCTTTATTATTGTACTATTTTCCTATATGTATAAATTTATTAATTTGAATTGATTGTCATTAATGCATGTATGTAAATATATTTTTTTTATAAGCAATAGATTTATTTTAAAATATTTAAAAAATCATTTAAATCCGTTTTTTTTTTTTTATTAGACGAGTAGAATCGAGTTTCGTAACCTTGCCTATGTGTCGGATGCCACGAGTCATAAACGCAGATTTGAGAGCTGGCAGGGCCACTTTGTACAAAAATTGGCAAAGCTATAAAAGAGGCAAGAAAGCGTGTAAAAGTGCACACTACCTAAAAAAAACGAAAACATCATCCGTCGCTTCGTTTGATGTTAGCCGTCTCTCCCTACACATGCTCTAGATCACAAGGTTTTCTTTCTAGGCTTCTTTCAGTATTTTGTATCTTGAATTCTGGAGCTTTTGATTCTCCATCTTCTCTTCTGATTTTCGATTCTCTCTTTTGCACGTGTAGTTTGCATGTTTGACTGTGGTTTCCATGAGTTGTGTATGCAATGCATTGTCGGTGAAATTTTCCAATGCAAATGCATACAGTGTGCACATGAGATGGTAGATGCATATAGACTTGTAGATGCTTACAGACTTCTAACCATTTTTATCTTGTCTCATCAAGTGTTGGAAAATCACACTGCTCACAAGGTGTTTGTAGAAATTCCCTAATAACAAGATGCATATAATAGTGTATAGACTTGTAGCTGCACATGGCCATTTCAGATTGGTCATTTTAATGACAGCGGAACTGTTACGTACTAGAACTAATTTGGCTAAATGAAACTATATTGCTTGTCTATCCTATATCAGAAAAAAACAAACAAACAAGAGAAACATTCCTGCCCACTCACTTAAAATTCTACACACTGGTTGTTTAAGAATATCTTAAGTGCCCCTTATTATTGAAATTTATTCACTGTTCTCATTGCTAATTTTTGGCATTGCTTTAAGATATAAAACAATCAATCCTAAAAACTTGTAAAAAATCATGGAACAAATATATGTATACACTAACAAATAATAGATCTCGAAGTTGCCTTAGAAATGAACTACTCAAAATAGACATACAAGTACAGAGTATTGCTCTCTAGCAACAACTACATCAGTTTATAATGTATAGAAAACAAACGAAACAATGTCAATTACTAAGACACAAAATACCACACTAATGATGCAATTGGTTGTTTGCTCAGTAACAGTAAACTACTGTTCCTAAAACATTCTACTGTCACATGTAAAAAAATGACAAATGAGTGAACAACTATGAAAAAAAAAAAAACATCTATGCTGATGAAAAGGCAACTTTTTCCCCTTTGAATGTTTCTAGGTATTCCTTTTTACTAGTGAAGTAGCTATATTGCATGCCTATTAATTCATTTCTTAATATATTTTCAACACCCACAGAAATGTCAGATGAAACAATACTAAAAAACCAAAACACAACTTTCTTATTTAGATAGATATGTTTTTAATATTCTATAGTCACACCACTACTTCCTAACGCCAAGCAAGTAATGACCATAGGGCCTTAACCATGTTTAGGCATTGATTTTAAAGTGGTTGTCAAGTTCATGTGCTTTTGTGTATGATACCCACATTAGCGGTTCATGTCTTGTTCATATGCTAAAATTAGTGCAGGATGTTTTACTTGCCTGTAACACTCATCATCTGTTCGTCGAGCTCTGTTAATCATACGTATACTAACGGTCTGAACATTTTGTAGTAGTAATAGCGCAAGAGGCAGGTTCCGAACCTCTTCCTTACAAACGTCACGATTTTTGTTACCTTTAATGCTAAACCATTTGACTGCATATCCCTGATGGACTAGTGCAAGTTTGCCTTTGCAGCTACATTCTAACTTGAAACTACTACCCTCCTGCAGACAGCCTCTTCTTCAGGGATATCTTCACCATCGTCATTGTTCTCTGAAGTAAACTAGATAACCACAGGTATTAGAAGTTAAAAGATAGCTTGAAGTATTGGATACCTTGCTATGGGAAACAGAGATTTCTCAGCAGGAGTGAAAAACTAACATAAGATGACTAAGATGGAATATACCAACATTTTTTGTTGGAGTATCATTCAAAGGGGTGCCACTTCCTTCTGCTATAGGTAAAGTTGCAGGAATTACACTGCCCAAAGAATCCATGTGCTTGATGTTTTTAGTTTTGAGATTCACTGGCACTGAAAGTGAAAGTGACATATGCCGCTGGACCCCTTTTTTCGTAAAAGAAAGAACTTTGTAAGAACAAAATATAGAGGTACAATGTCCTATAATAGATAGAATGGCATCATAAAGTATATATTAATGAACATCTACATATGTACTTACATGGTCTTTTCTCCTGATATGTGATGCATATAAAAACATACATGTGTACATGGAAATTTTGTTCCATATTATTGTTTATGAATTTGGGGGCATTTTGTAACTTTTGTTCATATCTTTTCAGAAGTCATTTATATATGGCTGTATTTGGGCGGAATTGAATACTAAGGTATCCACCCTTCTTCCATATAGTGTAATTTCAAGATATTCAACACGAAACCAAAAGTTTTGGTATGCAATAACCACAACAGTTTTGATCGCAACATTCCGACATTTCTGCTGTTTTCACACATAGCAGCAACTACAACCAACATAAAAATATATTAGATTTTAGGGCCTATTTTGCAGATTTTAGGACAGTGAGGACAAGGAAGAAGTAGAGCGAGTCAGAAAGGCTCATTTCAATTGGAAATGTTTACTGCCTTTTTGTCTCACTTTTAAGGCAAATGCTGAAAGGTGGGACCTTGAGGGCAGGTAAGGAATCTCATTTCCTTAACAACCAGGGTAGAAATAGCAGAAAACAATTCAAGCATAGCCCAAATTTACACAAAAACATGCACGTGCTAAAAACGGAAAACCCTTCTTCGGGTAAGTCACGACGTCTTTCACTACTCTTTTTTTTAAGGAGTGGGACTCTACGAAGGAGCCCACCTACTAAAACCCAAACTATTCAAAACAAACTTCTTTTAGTCATATGATGTAACTCAAATTTTATATTCCATTCGGAGTTTTTTCCCACTGTTGGATTGATTGTTTGATTAAAAACGATGAATAACACAATCTTATGCATTTTCATTATCACATTTTTCATCAAACGGTTTAAGACAAATTTTGGTTGATGTCAAATTTGGGGATATCCCATAGAACTGAAGGATTTTATTTTTGAACAGTTCGGATTTTAATATATGGCCCTAACTATGGATTTCCACTCCATTTAATTTAGAGTTTATTTAGGTTAAAACCTTAGAGGATGTCGACTTGTAAAAGACAGGCCTGGGTTGGGGTTTCAAACATACATTCACCGATTTCTTATCCAAGGATTAAACACAACGAATTTTCTAAGTGATTGGATTTAGTCGAGTTTGTCCATGTGGTGTTGTTGAAAACAAATTTTTAATGAACATTTCTTATGATTTTTGTAACCATTAGTTTATTTTCTAATGCAATAATATATTGCACCAAACATCAATATGTAGGAATTATGCAGCTTGTTTTCTTTGATGTACCAAACACATGAAAATGATAGCATGAGTTATTGTTTCATACCTTTCAAGTGCTGAGGAAAATGGGGCTCCAAGGAATTCTATCAGGTCGTATTCATCACTTCACACAAATGTGCCGTAGATGACCAACATGAACTCGAGCTAACTAACTGATTGTACTTTGACTCACCAACCCAACCCATGCCCAACTTAAAATTAAGGGTTTAGGTTGACCCTTTTACATATGGGCTTGGCTTGGATTGTCATTGATGGGGGTTAGACCCTCTCAACATAACCACCAGTGCTTAACCCGATCAACCCCACATGAGCCAGGCCCGTCTTTTACAAGACAACATCCTCTAAGGTTTTAACCTAAATAAACCCTGAGCTAAAGGAGTGGACATCCATAATTAGGGTCACCTATTAAAATCCGAACTGTTTTAAATAAAATCCCTCCAGTTCAATGGAATATCCCCAAATTTGACATCAATCAAAATTTGTCCTATACTATTTGATGAAAAATGTGATTATGAAAATGCATAAGATAGTGTTAATCGTTGTTTTTAATCAAACAATCCATCCAACAGTGGAAAAAACTCCGAATGGAATATAAAATTTGAGAATACATCATGACTAAAGGAAATTTGTTTTGAATAGTTTGGATTTCAGTCGGTGGGCTCCACTGTAGAGTCCCACTCCTTTAAAAAAAGAGTAGTGAAAGATATCCATTTCCTTCTGCGAAATCAAATGGGATTAGAATTAGAGTGACTAACCCGAAGAAGGGTTTTCCGTTTTCGTCCTTCTCTCTCACTCACTCTCGCATCTCTACCGTTGTGTGGCCACCAACAGCATCAGGTTTTCTCTCTCTGGTTTTTCTTGATATTTGTAACAATCTCTCTATTAGTTATACCTCGATGCAATGCTTACCGAAAAAGATGAAAGCAGTATAAATGTTGCGCCTCATAACATCTATACTGGTTCGGACTATTTCTGACGACAAGTATAAACTATAGAGCAGGAATCGGTCTTTGGAAAGAAAAAAAAAAGATGGCAAGAGTGTATATATTTACTTTTTGGCATTTTCACAAACACCTTGTGTGCAATGGTTGTGACATTTTCTATGGAAAATTCCTTGTGTCAAGGGTCCTCACATTAAAAGTACAGGTCTATGGACTGTGGTCTCGCTAAACTCTATGGGCTTGCTTGTGCTGATGCATTTTTTCTATTTTTTTTTTTGTTTCCTCTTCTGCATCATTGCTCGTTGGTTTCATGGTTATAATTCCTCAACGCGCTTGTTTGTGCATGGTGTGGATTTCAAATTAAAATGCCAGAAAACTGTGGTATGATTTTTTAGTCATGCCTAAGTTTATGACACAGTTGCTTTGGGGTGAACAAAAGAAACTATATAATATAGGATGAAACAGCTGTTTCTGGCAATACTGCATACCATTTGAGTCTTAATTAAGCATGCTGTTGACACATAGTTTTGGGTCTTTTAGACAGATAGAAACATAGAATGTGATAGGCTGATGGATAAAGTAGTTTAAGGTTTCAGATGATTACCTTTTAAAAAAGGTAACAATAAAGGGTGAAACTGTCAGTAACAATTAATGTTTCGAACTGTCCCAAGCTATAGCTTTATCTTGAAATAGAAGGCAATTCACTTTTCGCCAATATTTTCTACAGTGGATCACTAAAAATTATCATCTAAAAGGGTGATGATAAAGTGTGAAAACGTTAGTAACAACTGTATGTTTGATAACTATTCAAGCACTAGCTTTCTCTTGGACTAGACTGCAATGTGCTTTTCACCAGGTTTTGATATAGCCGATCACTGAACCTCCACCATGTAAGATTCATGAATGGAGTGGTATCTATGAACATGAAATTATTATGCTAATTTTC
>CM022949.1:25522346-25580500 GCA_012931725.1 Litsea cubeba
AGGCCTTTCAGATGATAATGATATTGGCCCACCTATAATATTCATTAGAACCTTTTAATCCCAACTTGCCCCAGCGAAACAGGGCCAGAGCCAAGTAGAGTCCCGAAGGGGCAATTGCTCTTATGTTTTTGCCCCTTCTCAACTTTCTTTCTTTCTTTTTTGAGGAATTTACCTGGTAGGGCCTCATAGGATCCTATACCACTTCGGAGGTATCGTATTTACCATAGACACGAATAAGGCTCTACATGTGCGTTTTTTTTTTTTTTTTTTTTTTTTTGTCTTTTAGCGAATGGTCGATATCGACCACTTTTATGGTCGATATCGACCATTCTGCGGGAACCCAAATAAAAATTAGGTTTTTCAGGATGGAGAAGATGGGAGGAATCGCTCTGTTCCAGTTTCTTCTACTTCGGCTTCACATCAGTCTCCCTCAAAGAATACCTTAAGAGATATCAAAACCCTAGCGAAGATCATCATAATAAGGAATCCAAGAAGACGAAGAAGAAGAAGAAGAAGAAGGAGGAGGAGGAGGAGGAGGAAGCCAAAGTCATCAATGTTAGAGTTCGCGTTGTAGATGAAGATCTTGTCTGGCAGAAACCCCAGTATCTCGAAGAAGAAGATGAAGTCCACGATTCTTCAGGTTAGGTGCTACAACTTTGTAATTTCTCCAAATCTAAATGTTCCCCATTTCAAAACCCTAGTCTCATATTTTGTAAAATTTGTTTTTTTTTTTTTTTTTTAAGATGAGGATAAACCCCAAATCGGAGAGCCCAGTTTGATACTCCTTCACCTGAGCATGGATGAATCAAGGCCCTCGAGCAGCAAAATTCCAAAACCCAATCCTAAATTCTCTGGTTATTGTTTGACACGACGATATGGGCAGTTGGAACGATAGAGTCGTTGCTATCATCATGGTTGGAGGCCCAACTAAAGGTTGTTTTGAAGCAATCAACGGTTTGGTTGAGATTGAGATTCCATGAAAACTTTTTTTTTTTAATGAAGAAGAAGGGTTTTTGAGGCATTTCCATGGATTTCATTTGAGGAGAAAAGTCTGGGTTTGTTTCTGGGAGGCATTTTCATGGAGTTTCATTTCTAGGCCACTTTGTGTTTTTTATGATCACTGTGTACTAAAGAAGCTTTTGATGGTCTGTGATGGCTATGGGTTTGTTTGGGTGGAGTTCATTGAGATTGATATGGAATGCAAATGAAAATGCAAGAAACCAATCAAGTGAAAATTGCATGGGATGGAAGATGGAATGAGATTTGATGGAAATGTCTTTGCATATACAAACGGAGCACTGATCTGTGCCATCATCTTTTTTTTTGCTTTTGTTTTAAAGTGGTCGATATCGACAATAAAAGTGGTCGATACTGACAATGACTGTATTTTTTGGGTTTCAGTTATGTGTCGATATCGACAATAAAAGTGGTCGATACTGACAATGACTGTATTTTTTGTGTTCAGTTATGTTGTCGATAACGACAATTAAAGAGGACAGTTTTATGGTCGATATCGACCACTCTTCTCCCTCCTCCTCCCCAACCCATTTTTCTTTTTGGGTTCCCGCAAAATGGTCGATATCGACTATAGTCGATATCGACCATATTGCAAAACGACAAAAAAAAAAAGAAAAAAAAGTCCATACGAGGATCTCTCCCGTATCGAACAATAATTTGGGTCACATTGTGACGTATGCGGTCCTAGAGGGATTTTATGGGTAAATTCCTCTCTTTTTTGCTCCTCATGAATTTTTATTTGTCATCCTCGTTAAATAGTCATACTTCAAACACATTAGGGGCAATTTGGTCTTTGCTTTTGTCCAAAAACAAACTCATCAATGACTTCCTTATTTTATGAGAAGTAACCACAAACCCATAGTGTGTTTGCTTCTCCTTCTTCCTTTTTTTCTTTATTTATTCACCATTTATTAAGTCCTTAATCCATATCCTCTCAAGTTTAGCACTGATAATCAAAAGATTTTGAACACTTGCCTATTTAAGTCGTGATCCTATATTGAGTTTTTAAAAGTTATTCAAATTTAGATTAAATCTAATTAGTAAGTAAGAAGTTTCATGTGACTATAATAGAATATTTAAGATTTTAACGACTAATGGGCCAAAGATTAAGAATTTTTGTGAACATCATCAACCCCATATTATGTTTTCATGAGTTTAGTTTATATTTTTTTTAACCGTATCATGTGCTCACAAGCCTTTGGCACAGTCTTTAAACATTTCTTTATTTATTTTCAATCGGTTAGTAGCAAAATTTTCCTGTATTTGATTCCCACTCAACTTTGTGTCTAATTGCTCGCATCACTTATAACGTTCTCAGTTAGCCTAAGACCGTGATTTGCACCCGGAGGTTGTGAGTTCGAAATTGTACTACAACACTGGGGCTACAGAGGAGTATACCAGATTTTCCTTTGGGGTCGGAGGGATTAGTCCAGCCTAAAAGGTTGGGAACCCTTCGATAAAAAAAAAAAAAAAAACGCTTGCACCAATGATAACGTCTTCGTCATCGTTTTAATGAACGGCTTGGATCGATGCATATAGGTGTAATGTGTAGAGGATCCGAAAGGGAGTACTTTTTAATATTTTTTAAAAGGAGTCCTTAAACACTACTAGAAAAGTGAGTATTGGCGGCAGAGAAAGCGGGCGGCCGCTTGTGGCGGTCGCAAATGGGACTATTAGCGACCGCCATAAGGGCCTTTTGCGACCGCTTTAGGCGGTCGCTGGAACCTCATATAACCCCGCTCGAAAACCCTCCTCTTCCCACTTTTTTTTTCCCCTTTTCCCCTCCCGCGTTCTGCAACCCCTCTCCCGCGATCTCGACGATTCGCCGCACTCCCGACGATTCTGCAGGAGCGCGCCTGCGCCGGAGCTGCCACCGGTTCTCTCCCTCCCTCCCTCTCCCTCTCCCTCTCCCTCCCTCGCTCTATTTCTCTCTCTATCTCCCTCACTCCCTCTCCCTGTCGCTCTGCACTCAACCCCCGAGCGCCTGCGCCGGAGCCGCCGCTCGATCTCTCTCCCCTCCAGCCCTCTCTATTCTCTCTCCTCACTCCCTCTCGCTCTGCCTCTCTATTTTCTCTCTACCTCCCTGTCTTCCCTCTCGCTCTGCTCTGTTTCCCTCTCTCCTCCCTGTCGTCTCGCGCGCCGGTTCTATCTCTCCCTCTCCTCTCTCTTTCTTTCTCTTCTCTATCCCTCCCTCCCTCCCTCTCCCTCTCGCTCTGCACTTTGCCTCCCGCCCCCAAGATCCTGTTCCCCTCTCCCTCTCCCTCTTTTATCTATCTCTCTCTCCCTTCATCCTCCCTCCTCTCCCTCCCCTCCCCCCCTCTATTTCTCTCTCTATTTCCCTCAGTCCCTCCCTGTCGCTCTCCCTCTTTCCCTCCCTGTCCCGCGCGCCGGAGCCGCCTGCGCCGGAGCCGCCTGCGCCGGAGCCCGCCTTCGCCGGTGTCGCCTCCCTCCCTCCCTCTCTCTATTCCCTCAGTCCCTCTCCCCTCTCTCTCTGTTTCCTGTGTCTCTCTCTCTGTTTCTGTCTCTCTCTCTCTCCCTTCCTCCCTCTCCCTCTCCCTCTCTCTTATCTATCTCTCTCTCTCCCTTCCTCCCTCCCTCCCTCCTTCCTCCCTCTCCCTCCCTCCCTCCCTCTATTTCTCTCTCTATTTCCCTCAGTCCTCTCCCTATCGCTCTGCCTCTCCCCTCCTCTCTGTTTCTGTCTCTCTCTCTCTCTCTCTCCCTTCCTCCCTCTCCCTCTCCCTCTCCCTCTCTCTTTATCTATCTCTCTCTCTCCCTTCCTCCGTCCCTCCCTCCTTCTCCCTCTCCCTCCCTCCCTCCCTCTATTTCTCTCTCTATTTCCCTCAGTCCCTCTCCCTGTCGCTCTCCCTCTTTCCCTCCCTGTCCCGCGCGCCGGAGCCACCACCGGAAATCTCTCTCTTGGTCCCTGTTCCGGAGCCGCCCACTGTCTCTCTCTCCCCATCCCTCCCTCTCTCTATTTCTCTCTCTCTCCCTCACTCCCTATCGCTCTGCCTCTCTCCCTCTCTCTCTGTTTCTCTCTCTCTCTCTCTCTCTCTCTCTCTCTCTCTCTCTCCCTTCCTCCCTCTCCCTCTCTCTTTATCTATCTCTCTCTCTCCCTTCCTCCGTCCCTCCCTCCTCCCTCTCCCTCTCGGACTGCACTGTGCTGTGCTGCCTCCATTTCTAAACAGGTAAATTTTTTTTTACTGTTATTTTCAATGAGTGGATAGTGGAGAGTATGATGCACATTTTCAATGACTGTATTATAATTTGAATTTTGATGGTTTTCATGATATTCTAGTTTATTATTGAAAAACAACTTGCTTTAATGCTTTCTGTATTCATACGGTTATGTGTTGTGTGATCTTAAATAGCTGAGATGGTTGTGAGATTATCAAATTGATGTAGTGAAGTGGTTACATAATCTGTATGGACACGGTACAACTGCAGCAAATAGATAATTGAAAGCAAGGGAAAGATAATCTATGAGAATTGTTACGTTGATGTGAGCATAGGGTTCTTATCACACCAACTCAAGCATGACAGTCCATTAAGTACAGTGAGCTTTGCCTGAAGAGAAACAATTCTTGAGGAGATGAGAGGCTTTATGAAGATGTCCGCTACCTTGCCATGAGTAGAGACATATCGTACATCAAGTTGACAATTGGAGACAACATGGTGAATGAAGTGATGTCAACTTGAACATTTTTGCACTGGCCATGAAAGATTGGATTAGTAGAAATGTAGGTAGCACCGATCCTATCACACCAATTAGTCAGTGACTGGGTGGAGAGAAACCATGTTCACGCAGTAGACAGTAGAGTGAACCCAAAGCAATTCGCATATGAAAAGAGCAATGCCTTGTACTCATCCTTAGTTCTAGAATGGACCACCATCGCCTGTTTCTTAGAGCTCTTATAACAAGGTTAGAGCTAAGGACGATCCCATAACCACTAGTCTAATTGTTATCATCAAGGCTGAGAAAAAATGTCTTTTAGTACAAAATTCGCTTGTGGACAGTTTCACTACTTTATCTTGTGTTCTCCACACCCAAACTATGTTTTTTTTTTTTTTATCATGACTTCTTGAGTTCCGGAGATAAAAACTTTTGTTCAATAGACCCACATGGTGTGTGTGTTTGATTAAATATTTATGAAATGAATACGTAGAATGACAAATATTGTGTTCAATAGACTTCTTGAATTGCTTACTGATAGTAGTGCTTTAATGTTGTAATGACAAATATGTTATTAGTTTACATATATTTGTGGTCTACACCATGCTTCTTTCTTATTCTTCTTTTATGATGGTATCAATGAAATTGGAAAATTTTATTCATTTGCATGCATTATTGAAACGTAGACCCGTTCGAGAGTTGTGTACGACATCTGTTCGGTAATCCTCGACGCGACGGATTTGGTCTTTGACTGGATTCGTTGTTCTTGTGATTTACATTCGAACTTTGTCGTATGCGAATCTTGAATTGTCCAGTTCGGACAGTTTGGGAATGCAATTATCCATTTTATACTCAATAGCTCATGCAAGTCCGATGTTAGATAGAGTTTCGGTTGATGTCCCATTGTTCTCTGGGTACATACATAGGTACAACTGGTGTTGTATCTGTGTCGTGTACTTGGAGAACCACGCGGACATGCTGCCGAAATTTCGTCTGACTAGGAGACGAAGCATTCGAGTTATTGAGTGCAAGTTGGATCGTGCATTCTCGAATGGGATAGGACCATCCACCCTTTAGTAAGTTGTTTGCAGTTTATGAATAAGTGACCTGCATGATGCACGATACCTAGAGCTAATTGTGCTTGCTCATTTTAGATTTCCACAGAAATAGTTACCGAGATGGACAAGAGATGGATTGATTTACCGAATAGGATGTCAAGGGAATATATGGAGGGGATTAACCAGTTCATGGAATTTACCAATGGGTTTGACAATGAGTTCATCAGTTGTCCATGTAGAAAATGTGCGAATCGGTATTATTACAAAAGAGAGTTTGTACGAGAGCATCTGTTTCTGAACGGATTCTTGAAGGAATACAAGAATTGGATAAGACATGGAGAAGAGTATGTTTCCTGTCGCATAGAGGATAGAGATGAGATACAGGTGGATGATATGGCAGAGACTGATCCGATGATCGCGATGCTAAATGATATTGCGTGCGGTTTGGCACCCGAATACACAAGCTATGAGACTGAGGGGGCGAGAGGGAGTAATCCTCGCTCCGGTGCCGATGAAGAAGCGCAGAGATATTTTGAAATTCTAGACGATGCACAGACAGAATTGTATCCTGGATGCAAGGATTTTAGTAAATTGTCCTTTATTGTTGAGTTGTTACATTTGAAGGCATTGAATCAGTGGTCTGACAAGTCCTTCGATATGCTCGTCCAGTTGTTGCATCGAGTGCTCCCATCTGGTGCAAAACTTGCCGAGTCTTACTATCAGGCTCGCAAGTTAACTGAAAATTTGGGCTTCACATATGAGACTCTGGATGCATGTCCAAACAATTGTATGTTGTTTAGGAAAGAGAATGCCCATCTTGATACGTGCATTGTGTGTCAGACTTCGAGATGGAAGGATGACGGGGTTGGTTACAATCGTCAGAATGATTCTACAACTGTTACAAATCGTGGCAAACTCGTGGCAGCAAAGCAAGCGAGATATTTCCCACTTAAGCCAAGGCTGAAGAGGTTTTTTTTGTCATCAAATATTTCAAAACTGATGAGATGGCATGCCGAGAATAGCAGGGACGATGGTAAGTTAACCCATCCAGCAGATTCTCCGGCGTGGAAAGACTTTGATCGGATGAATCCAGACTTTGCCTGCGATTGTCGCAATGTTCGGCTTGGTTTGGCTGCGGATGGTTTTAGTCCATTCAGATCCATGACTGGGGCAAATCATAGTACGTGGCCAGTTGTTTTGTTACCTTATAATCTCCCGCCGTGGATGTGTATGAAACAACCTTTTCTGATACTATCCACACTTATTGATGGACCAAGAGGTCCAGGGGACAAGATTGATGTATATATGCAACCTTTGATCGATGAATTGAATGAATTATGGGCTGATGGTCTGATGACATTTGATGCCGAAAGCAATGAAATGTTTAAACTCCGTGCCGCATTATTGTGGACAATCAACGACTTCCCTGCGTACGCTAACTTGTCAGGTTGGAGCACAAAAGGAGAGTTTGCATGTCCTTGCTGCAATAAGGAGAAGAGGTCAACTTGGTTGAAGCACGGCAGAAAATGGGCATACACGGGTCATAGACGTTTTCTACCTCCATTGCATAGGTTCAGGAGGGACAAAGTGTCATTTGATGGCACTCGGGAATATGGTCCAGCACCTCGAACAATGACGGGAGTTGAATTGTTGTCACAGCTCGAGCAAGAGAAAATACGTACTGTTTACGATTTCCAAGACTTACTGGCCCCCCCGCTCCCTTCTATTCCCGGTGCAAATAGAAGGCGAAGTCACAATTGGAAAAAAAAAAGTATTTTCTACGAGCTACCGTACTGGAAAGATAACTTACTGAGGCACAACTTAGATGTCATGCACATCGAGAAGAATGTCTGCGACAATATATTGTGGACCATCCTCGGAGTCCAGGGGAAGTCGAAGGATGGTGTCAATGCACGCCGTGACTTGGAAGAAATTGGCTTGAGAAAACCGTTGCATTTGCAGCTGAGAGAGTCCAACAAGGCATACATGCCTCCTGCACAGTACACGATGAGTAAAGATGAGAAAGATGTCTTCCTCTCCGTTCTGAAGGGTGTCAAGGTTCCGGACGGGTACTGTTCAAATATCGCTAAGCGTGTGAACATGAAAGAAAGAACATTACAGGGTTTGAAGAGTCATGACAATCATATTCTTATTCAGCAGTTATTGCCTATCTCCATACGGAATTGTTTGCCTAAGAATGTTGTAGCGCCGTTGATTGAAGTTAGTAACTTCTTCAGACAGCTGACTTCTAGAGTTATACGGATTGATGAATTGAATAGTCTGCAAGAGAGGATTGCTGTGACATTGTGTCATCTAGAAAAGAATTTTCCACCTGCATTTTTCGATGTCATGGTTCACTTGACCATACACTTAACCAGTGAAGCCCTACTTGGAGGCCCTGTCCAATTCAGATGGATGTATCCGATCGAGAGGTACATGAATACATTGAAGAGGTATGTTCGTAATAGAGCTCGTCCAGAGGCATCAATAGCTAAGGGGTATTTGATGGATGAGTGTACCAATTTCTGCGCAACATATCTTAATGATAATATTGAAACAAAGTTAACTAGGCCCTCGCGGATTAATGATGGCCCAGTTGGAGAGGGCACGCCATTTGATCTTAACAATATTGAGTGGATTCAAGCTCACCGGTGGGTGTTGTTCAACGTCCCATCTGTTGCTGCTTTGGCTCAGTAAGTTATCACTCATCCGTAATACTAAATTGTCAATTCTATTGTTTAAATTATCATACTCGTCATTAAACACGTGTTATGCATCGCAGGGCACACATCGATGACCTTAAACGGGACATGCCTCGTGCTACAGAGAATCAAATTCATCAGTCCCATTATCGGTCATTTCACGATTGGTTCAAGAACCATGTACGTATTCATTCATTATGAGTAGTGTCACTTGCTACTGTCATATTACTTTCATGTAGTGATATTCTTTGATTACATGCATTGCGTAGGTGTGTAACTTACGAAGAACCAACGATCCTAACTTGACCGATGAAATGAACCAGTTAGCTGATGGTCCCTTTATGACGGCCCGACGTTACACAACTTGTGATGTCAACGGCTTTCGATTTCGCATCAAGGATGTAGATGAGAAACGAGCTACGCAAAATAGTGGGCTCGGTTGTCCATCCGTCGATGCTGGTTACTACTATGGCCGGTTGAAAGATATTGTTGAAGTTGTTTACAATCACGGGTTAAAATTTATATTGTTTAAGTGTGATTGGGTGGATCCCGTCCGAGGAGTGAAACTAGATAATTACCGGTTTACATTGGTAAATTTTAACAATTTGTTACATCGTGATGATCAATTAAGCGCCGAACCCTACATAATGTCTTCAATGGCGGAGCAAGTTTACTATGTCAGAGATCCGAAAGATCCTAACTGGCAGGTGGCAGTTAAAATGTCAAGGAGGGGAGTGTATCAGATTGAATGTGATGAGCCAGATATTGATGCATTCGCCCAACAAGTTCTTGACCAGAATGCAGTCATTCAACGTGATGAAGATGTTAATTGGGTTCGGGATACCATCGACGGAGATACAGTTGACTTACATGATCTTTGAATGGTAGGAAACTAATTCATCAATGTTAAACTTCAGTGTAAATAGTTTTTAAATGTTAATTTCATTTGACTTACCTGATCTTTGAATGGTTAAAAACATTTGAACAGATATGTCAGGAAGAAAGAGGAGAGATCGTCCGCGGACGATTGACGAGCTACTGCGCCAGGCCCAGGCCAGTACGTCATCGGGGGACCCTAGACCTACATCGGGTTCTGCCCAGTCCAGTTCGATGGCCCCATCGAGTATGCCATCGAGCTCTCATCCGGTGCTAGCTACTGCGCCAGCTTCTACATCCCAGACTACAGAGGCCGATACACATATTGGTATAAGTTTGTTTAATTAAAATATTTTATTTCTAACAAATTATACTATTTCAATTTAATTATATTATCTGTAATTTAAACAGATTCTGTGAGCACGGGCCCATCTACCAGCAGGGGTAGAGGCCCTGCTAGAGGGATCCGGGCTTGGAATTCCGGTCATCCCATTGACGTGTCCTTCGATGAGACGTACCACCCAGTGGGTCCGCATGCTCGGCAGCTTATCAGCCAGCTGGGACATATGGTCCGGGATCCACATGCATTTCCTTTGACCACACTTGATTGGGATGCATTCCCTGTGGAGGCACTGGATCGTATCTGGAGTCAGGTCAAGGTAATAATTTAACATTTCTCCGCATATATGAGGCAATTTAAGCCATAACTAAATGAAGCATTACTTGTCCTTTGCAGGACAATTTGAGGGCTTGTCCTGAGCTCTTCCGGCCAGTTTGCATGTCGAAGTGCCGGAAGATGTGGAAAGATCACAAAAATAAGATGAAAATGCAACATTGGAAGCCACACCAGGATGCCCCTGACATACTTGATCGAGTTCCGAGGGGCATTCTCCCGGATCAGTGGACTCAGCTCGTCCGATACTGGACGAGCGAGGAGGCTCAGGTGATAAAGTTGTATATATATATATTTTCTAACGTGCATTTTATCGATTTATTATTGACTATCGTAACTAACAAAAATTAACTGATAAATATTGAAAACAGAGAGTGGCGGATACAAATGCGCGGAACCGCGCAATGCAGGGTCCCGCACACAGGTTGGGGACTCGACACATCACGCAAGTCCGCCACGAGGTGAAAAAGTTAGATCGTATATGTAATTTATAATTTTGTCATTTTGTATGCTATTATACTAATAAACTAACTCTCAATGAAACAGCTGCGTTCGAAGGGCGATCCGAGCGACAGGATGTCCGTTTGGATGCATTCTCGAGATCCTCGTCATCCAGAGGTTGCAGCCATCCTCGTAAGTTCTTATATTAAACCACATAAATTATTCGTTTGTTACTATGTCCTGTTATGCATGATAATATATTAAATGAATTAACTACGCAGGCCCAGTATCAGTCACGCCTGGAGGAGTTGCCCGAGGAGGAGCGTAGTTTGCCATCACGGAGGGATGAGATATTCCAGTCCGTCGTTGGCCGGGACGGGCACGGATACACGCTCACGTATGGGTCGGGCATTCCACGATCGCACATCGCACGGGCGGAGTCATCCGGTGCTAGCTCCTCCCAGGGACTTCGCCTCCGTACAGATGAGGAGGTTGAGGAGATGATGCAGTCCCGGTTAGCAGCAGTCAGGGCAGAGATGAGGGAGGAGATGAGGGCGGAGTTGGCAGCGCTGGAGGCTCGTCTATCACAGAGTCGCGGCCCGCCCACTTCAGACCCATCACCCACTACTCAGGTTAGTAACAAATAAATTTGTACATTTAAATTGTTAATTATGTCATTGATGTATCAAAATATTTATGTTATTTTTTTTTAACATGTTTTTAACTATATATTAAACAAGTACAGGCACCAGACGCTGGCAGCGGCTATAGAGCGAGACATGACTCGGTTGGAGAGGGCAGTCATGATCCCGCACGCTAGACTGATTCTGACTCGGTACAATTATTTTTTTTTAATTCAAGATTTTAATTAGCCTCTGTATACAATCACTGAGCAAACGGGCTCCGGTGAGAGACATTCATCCGTTAATGATGCATTTGAGCCTAAGATTCATCCTGCACTGTTGAGCTATTCTGGTTGCAATGTTTTCGTACTGTTTCATTGTACTTAGTTTTTTAAATGTTTTTTTATTTTAATCTGACCACTAGTATTATTCATCTGTATTTGATTAGTTGTCAATTGTGTCATCCAAGGTTGTGCAAGTGGATAAGTTGCGTAAGGCTGGACTCATTCAAGGTTGCTCATTGGAAAACGCCATTATTTGCAGGTTAGACAATCCATTTGCCTTTAACTTTATATACTATCTTTGTGAAAACAATTAGGCTCGAAAACGGCCCGCCGGGGGTCCGGAACGGGATACGGCCCCCGGAATGTTCCGAAACCGGCACGAGCACTTCGCTCGAGGGTAGAGTGACCTGTAGGAACTGACGGCTCGCAAATAGGACTCCCGGTTAGAGAATTACGAGCGAAAACATCGGATTTTCCAACACTTAGGCTCGAAAACGGCCCGCCGGGGGTCCGGAACGGGATACGGCCCCCGGAATGTTCCGAAACCGGCACGAGCACTTCGCTCGAGGGTAGAGTGACCTGTAGGAACTGACGGCTCGCAAATAGGACTCCCGGTTAGAGAATTACGAGCGAAAACATCGGATTTTCCAACACTTAGGCTCGAAAACGGCCCGCCGGGGGTCCGGAACGGGATACGGCCCCCGGAATGTTCCGAAACCGGCACGAGCACTTCGCTCGAGGGTAGAGTGACCTGTAGGAACTGACGGCTCGCAAATAGGACTCCCGGTTAGAGAATTACGAGCGAAAACATCGGATTTTCCAACACTTAGGCTCGAAAACGGCCCGCCGGGGGTCCGGAACGGGATACGGCCCCCGGAATGTTCCGAAACCGGCACGAGCACTTCGCTCGAGGGTAGAGTGACCTGTAGGAACTGACGGCTCGCAAATAGGACTCCCGGTTAGAGAATTACGAGCGAAAACATCGGATTTTCCAACACTTAGGCTCGAAAACGGCCCGCCGGGGGTCCGGAACGGGATACGGCCCCCGGAATGTTCCGAAACCGGCACGAGCACTTCGCTCGAGGGAAGAGTGACCTGTAGGAACTGACGGCTCGCAAATAGGACTCCCGGTTAGAGAATTACGAGCGAAAACATCGGATTTTCCAACACTTAGGCTCGAAAACGGCCCGCCGGGGGTCCGGAACGGGATACGGCCCCCGGAATGTTCCGAAACCGTCACGAGCACTTCGCTCGAGGGTAGAGTGACCTGTAGGAACTGACGGCTCGCAAATAGGACTCCCGGTTAGAGAATTACGAGCGAAAACATCGGATTTTCCAACACTTAGGCTCGAAAACGGCCCGCCGGGGGTCCGGAACGGGATACGGCCCCCGGAATGTTCCGAAACCGGCACGAGCACTTCGCTCGAGGGTAGAGTGACCTGTAGGAACTGACGGCTCGCAACTAGGACTCCCGGTTAGAGAATTACGAGCGAAAACATCGGATTTTCCAACACTTAGGCTCGAAAACGGCCCGCCGGGGGTCCGGAACGGGATACGGCCCCCGGAATGTTCCGAAACCGGCACGAGCACTTCGCTCGAGGGTAGAGTGACCTGTAGGAACTGACGGCTCGCAAATAGGACTCCCGGTTAGAGAATTACGAGCGAAAACATCGGATTTTCCAACACTTAGGCTCGAAAACGGCCCGCCGGGGGTCCGGAACGGGATACGGCCCCCGGAATGTTCCGAAACCGGCACGAGCACTTCGCTCGAGGGTAGAGTGACCTGTAGGAACTGACGGCTCGCAAATAGGACTCCCGGTTAGAGAATTACGAGCGAAAACATCGGATTTTCCAACACTTAGGCTCGAAAACGGCCCGCCGGGGGTCCGGAACGGGATACGGCCCCCGGAATGTTCCGAAACCGGCACGAGCACTTCGCTCGAGGGTAGAGTGACCTGTAGGAACTGACGGCTCGCAAATAGGACTCCCGGTTAGAGAATTACGAGCGAAAACATCGGATTTTCCAACACTTAGGCTCGAAAACGGCCCGCCGGGGGTCCGGAACGGGATACGGCCCCCGGAATGTTCCGAAACCGTCACGAGCACTTCGCTCGAGGGTAGAGTGACCTGTAGGAACTGACGGCTCGCAAATAGGACTCCCGGTTAGAGAATTACGAGCGAAAACATCGGATTTTCCAACACTTAGGCTCGAAAACGGCCCGCCGGGGGTCCGGAACGGGATACGGCCCCCGGAATGTTCCGAAACCGGCACGAGCACTTCGCTCGAGGGTAGAGTGACCTGTAGGAACTGACGGCTCGCAACTAGGACTCCCGGTTAGAGAATTACGAGCGAAAACATCGGATTTTCCAACACTTAGGCTCGAAAACGGCCCGCCGGGGGTCCGGAACGGGATACGGCCCCCGGAATGTTCCGAAACCGGCACGAGCACTTCGCTCGAGGGTAGAGTGACCTGTAGGAACTGACGGCTCGCAAATAGGACTCCCGGTTAGAGAATTACGAGCGAAAACATCGGATTTTCCAACACTTAGGCTCGAAAACGGCCCGCCGGGGGTCCGGAACGGGATACGGCCCCCGGAATGTTCCGAAACCGGCACGAGCACTTCGCTCGAGGGTAGAGTGACCTGTAGGAACTGACGGCTCGCAACTAGGACTCCCGGTTAGAGAATTACGAGCGAAAACATCGGATTTTCCAACACTTAGGCTCGAAAACGGCCCGCCGGGGGTCCGGAACGGGATACGGCCCCCGGAATGTTCCGAAACCGGCACGAGCACTTCGCTCGAGGGTAGAGTGACCTGTAGGAACTGACGGCTCGCAAATAGGACTCCCGGTTAGAGAATTACGAGCGAAAACATCGGATTTTCCAACACTTAGGCTCGAAAACGGCCCGCCGGGGGTCCGGAACGGGATACGGCCCCCGGAATGTTCCGAAACCGGCACGAGCACTTCGCTCGAGGGTAGAGTGACCTGTAGGAACTGACGGCTCGCAAATAGGACTCCCGGTTAGAGAATTACGAGCGAAAACATCGGATTTTCCAACACTTAGGCTCGAAAACGGCCCGCCGGGGGTCCGGAACGGGATACGGCCCCCGGAATGTTCCGAAACCGGCACGAGCACTTCGCTCGAGGGTAGAGTGACCTGTAGGAACTGACGGCTCGCAAATAGGACTCCCGGTTAGAGAATTACGAGCGAAAACATCGGATTTTCCAACACTTAGGCTCGAAAACGGCCCGCCGGGGGTCCGGAACGGGATACGGCCCCCGGAATGTTCCGAAACCGGCACGAGCACTTCGCTCGAGGGTAGAGTGACCTGTAGGAACTGACGGCTCGCAAATAGGACTCCCGGTTAGAGAATTACGAGCGAAAACATCGGATTTTCCAACACTTAGGCTCGAAAACGGCCCGCCGGGGGTCCGGAACGGGATACGGCCCCCGGAATGTTCCGAAACCGGCACGAGCACTTCGCTCGAGGGTAGAGTGACCTGTAGGAACTGACGGCTCGCAAATAGGACTCCCGGTTAGAGAATTACGAGCGAAAACATCGGATTTTCCAACACTTAGGCTCGAAAACGGCCCGCCGGGGGTCCGGAACGGGATACGGCCCCCGGAATGTTCCGAAACCGTCACGAGCACTTCGCTCGAGGGTAGAGTGACCGGTAGGAACTGACGGCTCGCAAATAGGACTCCCGGTTAGAGAATTACGAGCGAAAACATCGGATTTTCCAACACTTAGGTTTAACTTTCAAAATTTTGCTCTTAATACTTGATTTTATTTATATTTACTATATATTCATAATTTTTATAATTAACTTTTACTATTTGTTTTCGTTTTTTGTTTTCAGGTTTCAGAGCATCGGATCGATCACGGCACCCTTCCCAGCAAATATATTTGTTTTTCTTTTTTTTTTTAAAATTTATTTGTAACGATTATAATTTGTTTAAACATTTGTAATGTTATAAATGTTTTTAATATAAGACTTTGTTTTGTTATTTGTATTTTTAATTGAATGTTATAGTTGTAGATATATAAACTGTTCAGGTACAAATACAGGTACAAACATAATACAGGTACAAACAGCAGGAAAAAAATAGAAAAAAATAAAAAATTTTATTTTAAAAAAATTTTTGGCATTAGCGACCGCCATGGCGGTCGCAAATGGAGTATTAGCGACCGCTAATGGCGGTCGCTAAAAGTTTAAGGGCGGCCGCAAATAATAAAAAAAATGCGGGAAAAAATTTAAAAATATAATCAAAACAGTATTAGCGACCGCTATTTGAACCATTTGCGACCGCCAGTGGCGGTCGCTAAAAGTGATTTTCAGTATTTAGAAAATTAAAAAAATTAGATTAGCGACCGCCATTTATACCTTTAGCGACGGCTTATGGCGGCCGCTAAAAGCAGTCGCACGGTCGCTAATACTTTTAGCGACGACGTTTCCGCGGCAGTTAATTGGCGGTCGTTACGCGGTCGCTAAAGAGTATTAGCGACTGCCACTTGACTATTAGCGACGGCTAATGGCGGCCGCTAAAAGCCTGTTTTCTAGTAGTGAAAGCATTCTTCTTCACCAAATGTAAGTGACCCCTCCATGGGTGGGCAGTTTCTTTATAATTCAATTCTAGTATAGCAGTTGAGTGGCATTTAGTGAGTGTAATCAAATAAAGCAACCCCCCCCCCCAAAGGCATGGGTGCACTTGGACAGTGGTTTGAAGGGTGGTGGATCACCTCTTAAACGACTCATTAAAAAGGTCTAAATAAGATTATATTACCACTTTATCTATCTATTGTTGTCCCACTAACCAGGGTCCTTATGAATTTTAAATTAGTTGTCTATTAAAAAAAAACTTTAAATCCTATAAAGATGGTGGAAAGCTCAAACATTTCATATTGTCAACCCAAGGCCTCCCACCAATTTTTCCTTTCTTTTTTTCTTTTTCACCCTCCGCCGCTTTTAACGGTTTAAGGCATTTTTTACAGTAAAAATCTCAAAAAAAAAAAAAAAATATTTTCAATAATGTGATTAACAAGATAAAAGTACCACACACAACTTAATACATGAACTTAAATTGAATGGCTACCAACAACCCTCAAATCAGATATGGGGACGTTTGTTTAGCATTAGGGGGCTCACCAACAACCCTCCCTGTGGGTGGAGGGGCCAACAGAACCCACCAACATCGATCTCATATTAATATCCACACAAGAATTGTATCTTGGCGCCTGACCAGCAATCCTTACACTTAGCTTTTTAATCAATAAGAATTGTATCATTAGCCTTTAATTAGGATTACTCACGCGAAGCATCCAGATGGGGGTAAAATTTTCTCAACCTGCTTTATTTACAGCTCCTCAGCTCATTATAACTATATCCAGAACCTTTTATAATAAAGTTCCTTCACGTGAAACTTAAAAAAGAACACCATATTCTAAAGTACAGTGTCCCTTTACATAACAAAATCTTGTCCAAAGATTTTCAAAACCTTCTCAAGTTCAATGAGTATATATTGAAATAAATCAAGATTCACCATGGAAGGAAACTAGAGAAAGACTTACTGCTATGATCTTTTAAATACGCGTATGGTACCCATCCAAACTTACCTCTTTTTTTTATGACGATATCCAAATTTATCATACGTGGATTGTTCATATGTTTTGCATGTTGATTTTTGGAGAATCTGAATTGAGTTGAAATATGTGAAATATTTCATCTGTCTGATGATATGATTTGATATGACTCTAATTCCAATTTTTGAGATTTGGTCGGGGGATAAAATTGAAATCAAAAATAAAAATGAAGTCGTTATTAGTTTTGTTTAAATCTAAATTTTAAAATTGAACTGTATATTTAAAAACTCTATTTTAACTTTAAATCAAAGATTCTTTTATCTATTAATGATATGATATCATTTTTTATTTTTTATTTTTGCTATCAGAGGGTTCCCAACCCTTTGGGCTGGACTAATCCCTTCAGGCCCAGAGGTAAGCATGGTAAACTCCCATATAGCCTCAGTGTGGTAGTGCAGTTTTGAATCTACAACCTCCGAGTGCAAACCGTGGCACTAAGCCAACTGAGCTATCCCTTGGGGTTAATGATATGATAATATGATATCATGCGGATGTCGTTTGAACAAAACCTTAGTTCTCACTCTTTTGATGCCCTTACAATTTCTAAAACATTGAATTTGGATAGTTTTAAGTCCTTGTCATGATCATAATAATTAGGGCTTTTAGATTAAGTTAGGCCCGTTTAAGAAATGTTGTGGAGTTGCAAAATCTGCAAATATAACTAGAGTATAAACAGGTGGGGCTGGGGCTCCCCTTAATCCAATGGGCCTGGACTTGTTTAAATTTAAATCCCATCTAAATGGCCTGGCTCGGTCCAATACAGTGAAACGAAAATTGGGTTGGTTTGGTTTGAGTATGTTTAATATCAAAGCCCAAATAAAGCCCAATCAGACCTGAGCCTGGATGGGAACCAGATTGCCAAGTCCAAGTCCATATATAAGCCCAATTACAAACCAAGGCTTGCATGGAGAAATGCTGGCTGAACATGGTCCAGCCCAAGATTCACTCATTGAAGGTAGGTGGGAAGGCCAATCTTGTTATTTTAACAAGAACTTTGGTCTGGTCTGTCCATCACTAATTCACCAAATTACTTTCAGAGATACCTACCACATACAACCCCAGAACTGAAAGTCTGATACGGGGAGGACACTGATGGTGAAGGGGGAAGGATAAAGGATGCGTAATTACCTAACCTTGCCGGTCGTCGTGGGGTCCAGTGAATGCTGCCGGAAATGGACGGCTTGGATAAGCGTTGCTCCCACATAGTGTTGTGCGTAGGAGGAAATCTTCGCTCAAATTGACGTTGTAAAAAGAAACACACGTGTAAACGTTACATGCTTAAAATTTGAATATTCATTATTTACATGTGTAAATTGTATTTATATTTCCCACGTGTAAAAGACAAACGACTCCTTAAGATATATTTGTGCAACTCATTTTCTGCGGGTACCATTTTTAGTGGAAGAGGAGACCCACTTTCCTCTTCGATGGCATTACATAAAAAAGCCCTTGGGTTGTTGTCAATTCACTTGTAGCAAGTGTGAGTACATACCATATAAAAAGAAAAGGTTCGAGGTTTTTTTTTTATTTTTTCTTCTATTACATGAGAGGAATTGTAAACTATCTTAATCCTAAATTAACCTAATCTACCGGCATGGAATGCTTCATTCCTCATCTCCACCTGTGCTACTTCCACTTTAGTGTTCCACTCTGTGTGCTCCATGCTCCTCTGTCCTGTGCCACATGACACTTTCAGTTGTGCTTCGCTGGTGCCAATGGTCATTCCTGTGGCCTCGTTCATCAACTCGTTCACACATCAAAATCTTGTTCAAAATAAACAATGAAAATTTCAACACATGTGAGGAATTTTTTTGGCCTGTAGGTGTGGGCAATCAGGGCAGCTCGCTTTGGCCTGTAGGTTTTAACTTTCAAGTTGAGCTAGGATATGAAATTTGAGCTTGGTTAATCATTGGGCTGAGGTTTAATTTAGTGAAGTAGTATAGAGCCTGAACCAATCTGACTTAGCCCAAACAAGAGATATAGCTACATATGGCTATAGGATTTTTAATAATACTCATGCATCACTAATTGTATATGTATTACACATAGGAATGTAAATGGGTCCCCGATTCTCCGATTACCGAAGGTTCCGACCCATTAAAAACTGAGTCTGGTCCTTATTTAGGCCCCGATAAGTAAATGGGTCCGGGTCCGGTTCCACCTTGGTTGGTTCAGACCAGTGGACCCGAGACCCGATATATTACCTTAATTTTCGAAAATCACTCCTAAAAATCATATCTTTTAATATAATTCTCTACCTAGACCCGGATCCAGATCCAGACCCGCCCCATATATGGTTCTGGCTCCGGTTCCGGAGCCAAGAAATAGGTTCTGAAACAGTTCCGGATCCGGATCCGGTTCCGCCGCCTTCTTAACGATTCCGATTGTGGACCCGGACCGAAAACAACCCTAATTACACAGATATCAGTTGTCTAAAGAAAAAGAAAAGTTAGAAATCTCCCTTACAATATGGAAAAAATGTTACTTTTTTTTTACATATCTAAAAAACTCTTTTGGTCCATACAAATGGGCGAACTGGGGGTGAGGGCTGTTGGCCATCCCTGCTCCTCCAAATTACAAAAAGCCCCTCATACTCCTTTATATTATATGGAAATAAGAAACCTTTTTTTCACATAAAGGCCCCGGCCCAAATTTTTGGTTCCGCCCTTGGGACCCATAAGTTACGCGCCTGAGTGTAGTCAAGCTTGAGTTGGATGTGTGCCTATGTTTCTAAAGTTGGGTGGAGCCTAGCTGAGTTGTGAAAAATAAGAAGAGTTTTTATACGTAACCTATATGGACTCACAATCGGACTTGATTATTGATCGGAGGTTAAAATGGGTTTCGGATCCAAATCTGATTATCAATGATAACCCGAAAATAGATTCAAATATGGTATTTTTCGGGTCAGAACTTCTGATAATGGGATAACCGGATAGTGGATTGCAACCCTATTGATTTTTAGTTTGAGTTGACATTTTCAACCCAATTATAAATAGGTTGGGTTTTGAGTCCTGCACATTCATGCTACTAAACCTCTCAAACCCAACCCCATTTTAAGATTTCAAGCTTTTGGTTGGCATTTCCAACTCGAGTAGCAAACATGCGGGGTTTTGATTTGGGCTCGACAGTTGACACACACATGACATACCATTGACGTTCAATCAATGTCAGCCTGTCCAACCCAGTTCCACCCTGACCTGAATTACAAATGTGTTTCATTTGAATTTAACTCTATATGTAATGGCAGCTCAAGTATCTAGCTCCAGGTGCACCACAGTTGGCAAAGAGGGTGAAGGAACTGCTGTCGAAAGGAGGGTTTGGGCCTGTAAAGGAGGACAAAACTCCTGGGCTAGACCATGGTGCTTGGGTCCCACTCATGCTCATGTACCCAGAGGCAGACATCCCAGTGTGCCAGCTCTCGGTCCAGACAGAGCTGGATGGGACCACCCACTATAACATGGGGAAGGCATTGGCCCCACTTAGAGATGAAGGGGTCCTTATTATTGGCTCAGGGAGTGCCACACATAACTTGAGAGCCATTGGTCCCAGCACGGGTCGGATTGCTCCCTGGGCACTTGAATTTGATAACTGGATCAAGGACTCACTGCTAAATGGAAGGTAACTAGGGTCTCAATAACTCTCTTTTTATGCAGTTGTAATTACTTTCTCATCCAAATTTGTTACTTGACTATGTGTCTTTGATTACAATGAATATGGGTTTGACCTTTTGGGTCCAGCCCAAACTTGATCTTCTCAGAAAGTTGGGCTCAGTTTGGATCCATGGCAATCCATATAGATTTTTGGGTTGCAAGATTTATCTTCAGATTCAGGTGTGACATGGACTCAAATATCCAACATTAAGAGCCAGTTTGTTTCATGTAATTGAATTCTTAAGAATTTAGGACTTGTAATTCTGGAAGTGGTTAGATTTGAAGAAATAAAGGCGAATTTCCAAAAATGACTAACCAAATCATATCCCCTTTAATGGAAAATGAATAAAGAGGAGTTGAGAAATGAATACCTCCATCATCCTAGTAACACAATAATACACATCCTACAAGAGTCGAGGTCCCATCTGCATCTCCACCTTATATCCTTCACCGCTCACCTCTTTAATAACATTTTATTGCCCATTTTGACGAAGTATTTCGGTGTATTTAATTCCATGCAAACAAACGAGCCCTAGAAAGGAAGACAAATATATGAACCCAACCTCTTTGGACCCTGAAAGAGGCTTTAATGGTTGTTTTCTTGTTATGTCCCTAGGTATATTTATATTTGGGCAGCACCCATGTATGGATCTTTGAATCTGAGTATGCATGGATCTGGATCTTGATTAGTATTTTTGGGAATCAATTAGATCAGCTCTGGGTCCTAATTTCTATTTGATCCAGAACTAGGTTTCATCCCTGTCTCTTTTTAATCTGATCTCTTGACGCCCCATTCCAGTTTGATCAGAATCTAAAGTGAGCCAAGATTTTCAAGCGTGGGCTCGATATTATGAAAAAATAAGTCAGACCCGAGTCATAAAATAGAGTGGCGGGCCAACATAATGGGAGTGAGACAAAAATTTCACAGATCTTGTTGGTCTGATTGATGACATTAAACTAGCAGACCTTGGTATTACGTTGATCCCTTTCTTTGTTTTTCCCCCTTTCATTTTCCATCTGCTGAAGAGAAGAGTGTGATAATCATTATTATCACCACTCATCTGTTTGTACATGATCCTAATTAATTTTGTGCATCATTTATGATGAATTTTCATGACCGGGGTTCAATTTTTGATGGTGTATGATAGTAGGTATGGCATCAGGTTTGCTTTGTGTGTTTAACCTCTATCAGATAGGACAAACTTTCCTTTTTTAGCTTCTTTATCCATTAGGATTATCAAGTTCCTTTTCTGCTTCCAATTTAATGAGCACTTGTCACCACTTCATTCCAAATCTTTGCTAGTTTTTCCCTCATATCTGCTCATAGTAGCACTTCAATTAACTGTAAGGAGGTTGTTTAATAAAGGTTGCTCTTTTGTTCTGCGACCTGCATTCTTGAAATCTCAAGCAATAGTTAGCTCTTGGATTCTCTTCCACATCATCACTTATATGGTAAATGATTTTCATGTAATTTGAGATAATCGGGATATCCAATGTTCTTAAAAGTCAAAAGGGGTCATTTAGACGTGGGCATGTTGATCATAGCTATATGCAAATCTCAAATGACTAGAACATGACCTAATCTTGAATGACTAGAACATAACCTTGAGTCTTCTGCTATTTATGATAGACAAAAGCTATAATTTACTATATTTGCTGTTGAAATTCATAGCAAAAAGATGTTGATTGTGTGTTAATTTTTTTCTTAGCTGTTGAAATTCATAGCAAAAAGATGTTGATTGTGTGTTAATTTTTTTCTTAGGCATGAAGATGTGAACCAATATGACAAGAAGGCACCTCATGCGAAAATGGCACACCCTTCGCCGGATCACTTCTACCCTTTGCATGTAGCTCTTGGTGCTGCCGGTGCGACAACCAAGGCCGAACTGATCCATCACAGCTGGCAGACTAAACCCTACTAGAAAGACCTCTGCTGGACTGCCTTTCTCAGAGGACTTACTGGTGACCATTAGATAAGTTGAATGTGGGCCAATTAAACAAAGGCCAATCCAATCCAATCCAATGAGGGTTGGGCCAGCAGCCTTTGTAAGGGAAAAGAAGGTGAGGTAAATGAGAGCTTGAAAATGTGGTCAGATTTCACCCCAATTTGATCACCTGGATCTTGGTGGACTTGTTTTGGACAATTAAGATTGTCTGATCAAGATCAATATGCATTTCCAGCAAGAGCCCCATCCTATCTTCTGCATATTTCTTCTTGTAAATAAGGCTAAAAATAGACTATTAATAATCCATGAAAGGGCTTTTTCTAAAACCCCAGACATTTTGATAGTTCTGAAACCCATGACAACAAAAACATTTCTAAACATCCACCTTGACTGACACTATGGTGGGTTTTTCCAAATAATCACAAACCACAGGTTTTTGTTTCCAGAAAAGTCCCTTGATCACAAGTCCAAGGATTCATAATCAAGAAGCAAAAGCAATGAAATAGGCCCCACATAACAATACATTCATATTCAACTATTGAAGCAGGAAAAGTAAAGAAACAGAGTCCCAAACATACAATAATACAACACTAGTACAGAACAACACAAGTGACCAGCACCATTGGAACAATCAAGCTTTTGCAAATTAGTGATCATAAACACTACCTAGAGCTTGATCTCAAATAGTTTTGCTTTCTTGAGCTTCTGGACTATGTCTGCAACAGAACCAATCACAGAAACAACTGATACAAGCAGACATGTTATGCACAAGATCTGCAGCATCAACCATCTGCCACTCCATTTTTTGATATTTGCTTGCACCATATACATGCTCACAGGAAAGTATATGGTCAGTGGGAAGAAGCCCATTGCACCGAGCAAGCCCACAATCGCGTTGAAGAAAGGCAACATCATTGCCACTAAAGTTGTAAAAACAACGAAAATTGTTCGCCCAAAAAGCTTACAGAGTGTGAACTGGTAAGAGCGCTTTTTGGCGAATGGCAACCTTATTGTATGCACGGTGTGAAAGAAGCCCGGAGTTGGCCATTTCGACGATAGCCATTTCTCATTTTGGGCAAAGATTGGTTGGGCGAATACCTGAGGCAAAGTCAAGGTAGAATAACAAGCAGTGATCTGATAATTTATAGGAGAATATGGCTAATTTCATTAATAATTCTCATCTGTTGATAGAAGATGCCCTATAAGTTGATTATAAAAAAAAATATATCATGACATAGGGTGTATATATGACTTGGAAAGACTCCATATAATTAAACAATTAGGATCATTTGATTTTCTAAATTTTTGGCTGTGGTCAATCAGCAGTGAACCCACCAGATATATGCCTCAAATTTGAAACAATCCACTTCAATGGAGTGAAAAAGCATCATGAGTAGAGTTCACTGATTGGATGGCAACAATCATCCATCAATTTGAAAAGTTTCTGGGGGCATGTTGTATCCAGGAAAGTGCCCAAGGTATCAACACTATATATATATATATATATATACCTGATAAGCTGCAATTAAATGTATGAGAACAGTGAGGTGTCCGATATCAACGAGCCAGAAGGGTTCATAGAATCCAGTAAGAACATTTCCAGGGGAGTCATTTCCAAAAGCTGCATAACCCATACACCCCAGAGATATGTAGAATAATGTGGTCATTCCAAGCCCAAAAGTAGTTGCTTTCTTCATTGTTTTATTCTCCGGTGGGGGCGATTTCAGAGTGTCCTTTGAGTACATTGAAATTCAATGTGAGTAAACACATAATGGAAATTCAAAGTAATAACAACCTTCAGTTGTAGCACATATACCTGTATTTCTAGAAGAATAGAAGAATAACTGTAGGCGAATGCGATGTTTCCGAGAGCCTGGAAGGAGACCCAAGTCTTAGTGGTTGAAGAGACACCCATGGCCCCTATCTTAACTCCAGTTATGGTCCCTCTAGCCACATGGTTTGATGCGAATTTTACTATAGACAAATACAGTCCAATGAAGGAGTATGCAAATGACATCACAGCTGCTAACACCGAAAGAAAAGCTATTTCCTCCAAGTTTGGGAACTGCGATAAAATAATTTCCATTGCACCAAAGATGATCAAATATGAAGTTCCTGTTACTCCACATCCTGCGTTGTGCCCCTTTAAATGGTAACAATCTGTGACCTCCACATACCTGTTTTTCAATGCAAACATCCATTCTTTTTTCAATTAAGATTAGAACACCTACTGTATATTCATAATCAGAAAAAGATCCAGTGCTAGACCATATCTCAGTTGGTATTCAAGTTTCTATATATATATATATATGTACAATTATCTAGCAGGGGATCCTTCCCTAATGAATATATACCATACAAATTTAAACTCAGAGATGATCATGGAGCAAACTAATAAGTGTAGAATGTAGAAACAACTCACATCATGCTTGTAGCTGATGTAATAGTGTACCCGATCAGAGTTCCCCAAAGCAATGCGTATTGGGCTATACCGCATAATTTTACCTCTCTTGGACCTAAGAAAAAAATCTTAATTAAGCCCCAACATCCACTGTAGTTTCATATAAATATCTGACTAAGGAATAGATATTATTTAGTACTGATGTATGTGATTACATTAGTACTAAATGATGTCTGGTCACACAAGGCTGAGTGAGTACCTAGAAATGACTTTACTGCATCCATGTAGGTGTAGTTTCTCCTTCCTTCAGTTGGGCCAGGAGTTCTGTAACAGTCTGAAAGAAGAATGGCAGTGTAATAGGTAACAAGTGCAAAGACAACGAGCGCGATGGGGCCGAAAAGCCAACCAATTTGAGCAACACTCCATGGTAGAGTTAATACTCCTGATCCGATTACTGCTGTAATTGCATGCGCTGTAGCTGTCCAAATATTTCCTAAAGTCCAAGAAAGCAGTTTTTCAGTTGCTACACTACTTAGGTATTCATTCCTATATATGTTCAGTTTTAAGGGAAAACCTGACAAACAGATGAAAACATTGTGTGAAAACCTGACTCAAGTTAATAGAACTTTCACAATCCACACTCTGAGAAATTTAATAGAATCTTTGTCCTTGACAGCCTTCAATTAACTGAATTTTCTCTTTGAAAATATGAGAAAAGTTACTGATTTCAATGTGAAAATATAATTAATATACATTGAGAAAAAAAAAAACCAGATTTAAAGCTAATTTATATACATTGAGAAAAAGATTAATTAACCAAATTTCTCAATCACAGTTCATAGTATAGTTCACTTCTCATGCCCACAATGAAACTGCAGATTTCATGGAAAATATACCACATCAATTAGGATGTGATTTTTCAAAGTACTTAAAATTTTTCATTCTTGTCTTAAAACACTTCTGGGCTGATGTCTTGACTGACATCAGTGGAGGACCCAAGAAGCTTTCCTTGAGGGGGCTACCACTCGAAAAAAAAAAAAGAAAAAAGAAAAAAAGACCAAGGGTGGTATATTTATCAGTGGGGCCTTAACTTGTAAAATTATAGTTCTTTTCCAATTAAGCAATTTCGTGAAATAAGAGGATAGGGACATGGACTGATATATAAAGTTCTCTTAGATGAAAAAAAAGGAAAACTCAAAAGCTTTGATTCATATAAATCATGAGCTGAAGTAGTGTAACTTCACATTTGGGCCAATGCCCATCTATTGAAAATCCGACCCACTAAAAATGATAGCTCCCCCTTAGAACACGGGGATATTCCAAATTTTAATATAATAGAAGTTGGTCATACCTTAAAGATTGAACATTTTATTAAAAATATGATTAATAGAATGTTTTGCATTATTAATTTGCGTTTAGAAATCGTCAATCTATCAAAGGGACCAACTCTTGGGAGGACATTAACTTTGTGCTGCTGGAGTTTTCAATAGGTGAGCCACACCTTTAGCTCAAGATTTCTCCAAGTCAACTTTTGAGGATACCAAAGTGGGTGTTTGGATGTGTTTCATGGGAATCTGGATCCTCTCGGCACAAGCTCGCAAGAAATTTTTTCTAAGCCTAGGGCCCACAGTCCACTTACTAAAAGTTCTGAATTGCTCAAAATAAATAATATCTTTGTCAAATTTTGCTACAACATAAGTTGGGCTTAACATCAGATGGTAATGATCACTTTTGAGCAAGTAATGATCACATGGAAGTTAGGCCCACCATAAAATTAATCAATTGGACTGAAAAAAATATAATTAAATGGGTCCCATAGAGATGACACACTAATCGGAATGGAGCACAAAGCACAGGAACAAATCGTTCTCTAGTCCTATTGCATGGAGGATTTTTGTTCAGACCCATTTTCAAGTGTACCCAAATCTAAAAGAATCTTGTTTTAGTTGGAGATGCAGAGAACCCATAAAGAGTACATCAAAGCTAAAAATACTTCTAAACCTTACAAGACTATATGTGGAACGTAATATCTTACAATCTGGCGAGTTTGAGAGATCATCTAAATCATCGATCATCTATCCAGAAAGTTTATCTTCAAAGTGATAAAGGACTTGTTTTTGCAACTCAACTGCCACAAAAACAAAGTGAAAATGCATAGATTTTTCCACAGTTTCAATCATATGTGTTTATTGTAAATAATTTTGTTGATGAAAACACACAAAAAAAGAAGCCTATGTTACAAATTTTAAATATTTTTTTTATTTCCAACATAGAAAATCGAACTCTAGGCCACGCCACAGCCTAAAGAAGAAATCTAAAAAAAAAAAAAAAAAAAGACACCGAATGCGTGTGATGGAATGCATTCTTGACATCAAACAAAGGTGCAAAGACCAGGAAGATCTCAAACAATGTTAAAAGTCCTACGGTCATCTGTTCCTGATTTGATGGCTATGTTTTTGGGACAATGATTTGGTACGGCCAGCTCCATCATGGGGCTCACAAGCTCAAGGGCATCTTCCAATGCCTAGCATTACATGCTATAAGGACCCTGGTCTGTTTAAGGGCCCACTTACATTACTGGGGCATATTAGAGATGCATGGGATTTAGAGTTCTGAGTACTGAATACCTGTTCTGGTGCGGCCATCTTCTCCTACCTCCATTGCTGTTTACAGAGGAAGAAAACACAACACCCCAGAAGAAGAGACACAGAGAGACTGCGCTTAAAATAAAGTAAACTCCAGATGGCATTTACTTAGGAGAAACAGATCCATGTTTCGTATAAATAGGAGAGCTCTATTTGGATGAATCAGGAGCCGTCACTCACAGAGGTGGAGGAAAGAGAATTCCCTGTTTAGATGAAAGGGGGGATCTGGATCCTTACTAACGCAAGTGTTTGTGTAGAGATCGTTTATTCCTACGTGGGAAGCGTGTTTGTTTTTGTTATGCATTTATAGATTTTGAAACTGACAACGTACGCTTTTTTTTTTCTTTCTCACACATGACAAATGCAAAATGTATGCCATCCTAAACACCAATGTGGACTCCACCACATTTTTTTTATATGTCTAGAAGGGCTGTGCTTCTGATCAATATTGCAATGTGGGGCATTTGTGCTTGGACGGTGGAGATTGAAAAATTGCTACCTTGATCTTCCAATCTCAGGTCTTATGTAATATTGGGCTTGGGCAAGCCTGCTCAATATTGACCTAGCCCAAGTTAGTTAGGGACTGATTGCTTGAGCTAGAGTTTGGGGTAAAACTTGAATTGCCAAGTAAGCCGGAGCCGGAGCCAGAGCCCAATTGATTTTTTTTTTTCTTTTGTAAGTAAAAGGTTGGTCCTATCCTATGACCCCAAATTGAAGGGACTTGACATAATCTTATAACTAGGTTGATTTTCACCTACATGACACCTGCTTGACGGCTTTGTGAGAATTTTGCCGAACTCCATTTGTGTGAAGCCTTCGGTAGAAACAGAAGTCCGATAGGGATGATTGGATTTGGATTTCCTCTCTAGAGAGAAAATAAGAGAGATTTCCATCCGGTTTCCTTTGGCAAAATCCCTACACCAAACAATCATCAAAAGCTCAAGAAAAGTGCACAAATTTGCCTCAATACAAGGGTCATGTACATATTTGTGGACGGCATAAATCAAGGCTTCCATACAAGGGTCATGTACAAATTTTCCCTCATTACAAGGGTCATGTACATATTTGCAGGACCCTCTTAGGTGAAAAAGCCACCCTGTGACAGTGTGACCATATTGCATTTGAACTAAAGATCCAAATTAAACTAAGGCTTCCACCTAATAAAGGCCTTTCGGGTGAACCCAAATCAAGACCCAAACAATTGGTAATAAAATTTTAGCACAATGGATCAAGATGATCCCACATCTATGGAAACTTGTGCAATTTCGAAAGTCCATGTTTATATAAAAAAAAAGATTACGAAGAGTTGTCAACGGGCACTACTAAGCTAAATCCAATGACCCACTATATGTAGGGATGTAAATGGGTCCCCGATTCTCCGATATATTAAGGTTTTGACCCGTTAAAAACCGGGTATGGATCCTTATTTAGGCCCTGATAAGTAAATGGGTCCGGGTCCAGTTCCACTTTGATTCAGATCCGTGGACCCGAGACCCGACATATTATCTCGATTTTTGAGAATCTCTCCTAAAAATCATAATTTTTTTTAAAAATATCATTCTCTACATAGACCCGAACTCGGATCCAGACCTGTCCTATATATGGTTCTGGTTCCTGAGCCAAGGAACCGGTTCTGAAATGGTTCCGGGTCCGGATCCGGTTCCACGTTCTCCTTAATGGTTCCACTTCAGGGTCCACCATGGACCCGGACCGAAATTGACCCGTTTACAACCCTAATTATATGAGGCCGTAAATGTTGGAAAAGTCAAGTAATGGATTTGAGAGGGCTGTATATAACTGTTTGGGCATTCCACCTATTAGTTGAAGCTTTTGGGCAGTACATGATATCATAGCGGGCTCCTATCGTTCTTTTGTAGCCCAAGTGACAGGCCTGTTCATCAAATCTATTGGGTTATACGTGATGGGTAGTATTGAAAGTCTCCAAGTAATAGGTTTGAGAGGGCTTCTTATACCTGTTTGGGCGCGCATTACACTAAATATCCTATATACATTACACCCTGGGATCCATTAATGATAGAAAAGGACTTACCAAATTGTTAAAAAAGTACTATTATAAGAGAAGATAAACAATGCTAAACATCAATATCAACGATTTTTTTAGATTTTGGGGGAAAAAGAAGAGCTAAAGTATTGAAAATAAAAAAAGGGATAGAAAAATTGAAAATAAAGATTGTAGGAAAAAGCACTAAGAGTGATAAAATCATATTGCAATGGTACAACCAAACTGCTCACTAAAAATTCAAATTATATTTTGCTGAACACTTCAACAACCCCATATTTATTATGAGATGCTAATCATACCTGAACAGTACTAATAAAGCTCAAGGCACGTTCAGAGGGTAAAGAAAAAGTATGTTGGGTGGCATAACTAAACCCCACTATAGAGACGTATGCCTCCTTAATTTGGATGATAGAGAATGCCCAACTTTAACTTGAGTTTGACAGTGGATTTCTAATTGCAATTAGTGAGCAAAAAGCATTAGTGATTTTGACATTAGAAAATGAGGAAGTCAATCAAAAGGAAACTATATATGTATATATATATATATATATATATATTTATATTTTTACTAAACGTCTCCTACCATCCATTTTATATGAAAGAGATAAGTTTTGGGTTTCCAATCCACATCTTATATATCATGAGTTTTACAAGAGAGTATATCAGCATTCATGTAACCTTGAAGATAAATTGAAAGGGAAAAGAAGTCTAAAATCCTCATTTCTTTTATATATACATGACTACCGCAAAGATCAGTCTTGCAAAAAATGTCAAGATATATATTTTCAAATTCTGGGTGTTTTTTCTGGGGATATTATTAGAAAATGTTATTTAAAAAAAAACCTAACTTTTGACAATAATCTACACCACACCATTTTTTATTCCCCATGCCTGCATGTACTACTCTATTTTTTTTATAATTAAGATTGGTGGAATCTATAGGATTATAGTCTTTTTTTGGCTAAGATATAGAATATTGTCTTAGGCTGTAGGATCTGGCCATTTCCAACATGTCAAGTATACTAATGTTTTCTCGTATGTCCATATAAGATCACGAAATAGACTACCAAAGTTTCTATTTTGACAGCCTTGTATCTGTGTGGGGGATTTTTCAGATACCGAGATCATCTTGGCTTCGGTAAGAGTACCAGCTAAGCATATCTCGACCATCCGTCACGACTAGGTGCTTCATCTCGGCTAGGTGCTTCTATTTAGGCAGCTACGCAGCAGTGCCAGTGCTTCCATCTAGGTAGCTAGACAGCAGTGCCAGAATGTTAATCAAGACAGACACTGACAGCTGTACTTCTATGAACACTCAACCACGTTACAGAACGTACGACAAGACAAGGACATGTATAGGTGGGCATAAAAAGTTATCTCCACCGCCCATAATCCCTGACAGAGCGGCATCCACGCGTCAAGATAAGGTCCGATGGGGCTGCATTTAAAAAAAAGGTGGGCTACGATGGGACTCCCTATCACGAGTCACAAGACTCCCTACCAAAGTCAAAGGCTCCCTGCTAAAATCCATAACAGGTATGGACAAACATGATCATTCATACACACCCAATACTCTATCTCTCGTTCTCGTCTTCTATATTCTTGCTTAGTTGCAGAACTGACTTAGGCATCGGAGAGCCTTGCGCTGACTGCAGCTAGGGTCATTGACTGCTTTTTTCCCCTCCCCTTTTAGGTCTCAGGTATCCTACCATCTTCAAGGAGTATTTAAGATATCCTAATCCATCATTCCAAGCCCCTAAATTTTTATGCACCTACAGTATCTAAGATTAGGTGCCTCAAAAACTAATGGACCTGATTTCCTCTCTCTCTCCTATAATTATGGATGACTTGATTTCAAAGCCCTCATCCTTTAGCCTAGCAAGGCTTACTAACTACCCCATTTGAGAGTTGTGAGAGGTTATTTTTTTGGGTAAATGAGAGCTGCGAGAGTTTTTTTTTTTTTTTTTTTTTGGGTAAAAGAGAGCTCAGAGCTGTGAGAGTTGTAGACTTATAATATACAACCATTGACATTCTAACAAGGCACTTTAAGAAGATAAAATAAGTAAAAAAAAATAAAGAGACAATACGTTTTTAAGAGCAGAATGACGCTTCCTGGAGCTTGGTGAAGGTGGGGGCAAAGATCGGCCCCTCTGAAAACTCCAGTGCAATACTTTTTCTTTGGTGTCGGTATCAAAATACTCTTATTCAACAAGTGGGCTTAGCTTTTTAGGGTTTCAAATTTTCTGTGTTATCTATAAAAGACTATGGTCCTATCATAAAAGACTATGATCCTTCTGAATTAAAGCCGTTCATTTTTGAGATTCTCGTAAGAGAAAAGCTCCAAGGATAAATGAGAGTTTTCCCTTATAGCTAACTCGTGCACTGCTGGCTTAGGCCGCGGGTTAATTCCCACCAGAGTACCCTTTCTTCAAAGAAAATTCTCCTCTGGTGGTTTAAAATAAGATGAGCTTGGAAATTACGTACCTATAGAATATATCCTCTACACATCTCCCCATTTCCCTCCTCCTGTGGAATCCATGAGGCCCACTTTTTAATCGCAAAGAGCCGGTCTCAGTATGACCCAAGTTTACACTTCAAAAAAAAAAAAAAAAGATGAAAGGTTTACAGATTCTTTAGTCGGTTCACAACCTACAAAGGATTCAGAACTTTGATATAAAATGAAAGAGTCTCAACCTATGGTCAACAACTATAGCCACCCCCATATCAAAACAGGATTATTTTGAAAAGAACTCTCCGATTCTCCTTTAGCATATTGAATTCTCTCTAGTAGATTGAAAACTGAGACGGACAATTGACAAAAGTTCATAGTGCTGGTTAGCCCTCTAGAAGAACAGGAGGTTGTGGATAGTTGCATGCAAAAAATCAAATATATCTACTAAATATTGCTATTGGTTTAATCTAAGGTCATAAAATGGATAATCGGTCTGCTAAGACATTGTTAGTATCTGAGTTTTATTGGAGAATAATTGAGAGAAATATTTTAAAAATACAAAAATCAAAAGAATGTAGAGTACATAAAAGTTGCAAATATATATATATATATATGGGGAACATTTATATGCATCTTTCCCTCACCATAGGGTGAGGGAAACTTCCCTTTTTGGAAATTTTCAAGTATAAAATGTACTTTTCAAGTACATAGGGTGAGGTACAAAATGCACTTTTCATGTGCAAAAAGGGGAGTGTCTCTCATTCTATGGTGAGAGAAAGATACATATGAACATCCTCCGTATTCCCCTATATATATACACACACAACTCATAAATATTGAGATTTTAGATAAATATGATCATAAAAATATTGTGAGTTCCAGTTCTTAATATATGGAACTCTCAGCATAGTATTGGACTTGTGGGATCACATTGTTCTACATTTTAGTGGAACTCAAACAGAGGTTCAAAATATAACAGTTTGTGTCGCTGCAATGCACTCAACTTTTATTTATTTTCACACCAACAAAGCACTTACGCACCCTTAATCTTTATCACCCTAATAAACAAAATTACAGACCAGAGATGTAAACAGAAGAACTAGAATGACATTCTTAATTAAGCTCTCTAATATGAAATATGAAACATCCTAGCATGCTTAAGTCGCTGTGTTATATCGGCGACTGAACCCACAGCTGAAACAAGCGAAACAATCAACGCGAACATGCTCAGCCCCTGAAGGACTAACCATTTGGATGTTCCTCTCTTGATCTTGGACTGTGTAATGTACATGGTCACACGGTAGTAGACCGTCAGTGGCCAGAATGCCATTGCACCCAGCAAGCCCAGGACAGCGTTGAAGAAGGGCAGCATCATCGACACAAGGTCGTGAAGACCACAAAAACTGTGCGCAGAACAAGCCTACAGAGAGTGAATTGGAAGGAGCGAGATTTGTCGAATGGTAATCTGAATGTGTAGAATTTGTGGAAGAAGCCCACAGTGGGCCATCTTGAGGCTAGCCACTTCTCATAGAAGGCAAAAACAGGTTGCAAGAACACCTGATGTGAGGCATTATTTTTATGAAATATGATCAGGGTCAAGTTTCTTGGTGCATGTGGTATGCAAATGCTGTGGTGTGGTAATAATTAGCAAGTCATGAAAACAGATAAACAATAAGCTAGGATTCTAGAGAAATGCTTAATTACAAGGTAAATGGTATATAAATTAGTTGGACAGGCAGAGCATATATATAGTCAAATTATTGGAGTGTTGTTATCTTTACAGTGCTTTTAAGAGCATTCGGATAAATCATTATTCATACTTGCAATGTTATATAGAGTTCAAGAAGATCAATAAGATAGAAGAACAAGTGACTGCATGAATTGAAGGTTAGTGTGATACAGTTTAAGAACCACAAGGAGGCCAATGTAGAGTTTTACCCAAATGGATAAGGTTCTGTGTGAAAAAAAAAAAAAAAGACTAGAGATAAGGTTGAGTGGAAAATTAAAACGCTTATAAGTCATATGCCTTTTACACATACAATATGAAAATGAGTTTTACATATATAAAGGATATTACCATGTTGGCTTGGAAACACCATTTTCGCACAAGTATACAATAAAGTTGAATGGTTTTAGATGTGTTTTTATTTTCCAAATTAATGTCACTCAAAATCTATGAAGATTTATGATATGAAACTAGATGTCTTGGTGTTAATCATTTATATGAGAATATTGAATGGTTCAAATCATGAATTGAGCTCCACAAAAGATCTGATCTATGGGTTGGAGACTTTTTGTTACACCCCATCCCCGAGTTAATCCTGATTAGTACTAATTAATCAAACTTAATGCAAATTAAGTGTGATTAGTCATATTAAATGTGATTAATGAATGTTAAACCTTGAGTGGAGTCAAATGGAAATAAATGGTAAAAAGGGGTGCACTTGTAAAATGTGAACCCACATGTCATGCATACAATTGTCTCAGCATATGTCAAAGAACCCAAGTGTTAAGTGTTAAGTGTTTCATTGTTCCAGCACATGTAAAATAACTAAGAGCTGGAACCCACATGTCCCTCATGTACTATTCCAGCACATTTAGAATGAAACTAGGCTAGAACTATGACATCGTACCAGAGGAACTCTTGAGGGATAAAGTTCAGTGTGTTTTCTTCCTCTTTAAGTTTTTGTTATTTACACATTTGTGAAAAGAGGAAATTATAATTAGGTTTTAAGAAAGGGTCTCATTTGGGTGATTTGCATCTCAAACCTCAAGCTATCAAAAGAGGTTTTTCTTCCTCAAATCTTCAATAGAGGCAAGCACTTACATGTTTTTATGAATTATGATGTATTAGAATTGTTAGAACTCAATTGGACCAAAAATCAGAAGTTTATCTTCAGAAAATCTGAAGCTTAAACCGAACTTCTGAACGTCTGTCGGTCAACCGATCGGTCAACCGATGAGTGAACCGACAGGTTAAAAACCTGTTGTTTTTTAGTAAAATTCAGCCCTCTGGATTTTGGACCGACGCATTGTCGGTCAGCCGATATGATGAGATCGGTCGACCGACAGGTTGACCGACAATATGAAAACTTAATTCAGTAAATTCCAGCTCTCTGGAATTTGAACCGATGCATCATCGGTCAACCGACATGAAGCTTTCGGTCAACCGACAGGTGACCGACGACCTGACCGACGATGAACAGAAATTGCATTTAATAGAAGCCTAATGTACAAAGGCTGAAATCTGTTATGTCTAAGCCTTCATAAGTATAAACTTAGTTTTCCGAATACATGATTAACAAATGATATTCATCCCAAATAGTACGTGTATTGGAAAATGAATGTTTCACTCATTTGCTTGGCTTAAAAGTCTGATAAACATTGTTTAGTTACCACATAAATTTATGAACGCATTACATTGAATATGAATTGCATCATGAACAATTTCTGCTGCAGCAGATATAGAGGTGTTCCGGAACCTCGTGGAAGTTAGTGATCTCTGATCAAGACACTGATCTATTCCATACCTTGAATAAGAGTCCAAGTAGATATTAATTGACTGATATTACTGGATCCGTTATTATGAAAAGAGTGTCCTAGTAGATATCAACTTACTGATATTACTGGATCCGTTATTATAAATGAAATGTTATAAGAATTGAATTGTTTCAATGGATTATGTGATAGCTAGAACTATCATAACAAGTATGTATTTGTTGAACCGTCGTGTTCATGGTACTATTGATGAATGTCACAGGCCTGGATGCCCGTGCCGGTCCTGCCGAGGCCGCGCCGCCAGCGGAGGATGCCCGCCCAATACCTCCAGGAGGTTTAATCGAGTGGATATGATCGCTGAGAGCGAGAGAATAAATTGTTGGAATGTATATAGTTTTGAAATAAGTGAAGTCCCCGTATTGTATTAAATATACGGTGATGGACTTTCTCGAACGTAGATTAAACTTGTGTATTGTATTTTATCAATGTATAATTTCCGCCATTGTATACAGTTGACAGATATTGTATTTGATATCCCTTGTGAGTTTCGTATTAACTTTTGTTAATTCGAAAATTTACGGGAGTAAGTATGCATTCGCGACTCGGGGTTGTCCGAGCTAATCAGATCCCGGGACCGGGTCGTGACACTTTTGGACATATTTCACATGATATTTCTCAAAATTGATGAAGACATAAGATATAAAACTAAATATATTGGAGTTTATTAGGTTAATAAAAAAAGATGAATGCTTTGGATCATAAATTCGGGGCACACAAAAAAATGAAATGTGGTTGACCAGATTTGAACGGTGACTTGTCTGTTGCAGGTGGAAATGAGCATGGTTTTTTACCACTGCTTTTTTATATGAGGTGCGTGTAATGGTTCACCACCTTTCAGGTGTGTAAAAGTACAGGGCTAAAAATGGGTCTATTTACACACTATTTTTACACTAAAAATTCTGCATGTGATGCATATCTGAGCACAGATTAACAAATGTGACCAACTGACCATGTACAATATTAATACTCATGTGCACCTGATAAGCTCCAATTAAATGTATGATGACACCAATGTTAGCAATGTCGACAAGCCAGAAGGGTTCATGAAAGCCGGTGAGGATGTTCCCTGGAGCACCATTTCCAAAAGCTGCATATCCCACACAACCAAGCGATATATAGAACATTGTTGTTAGTCCAATGCCATACATCAATGCTTTCTTCATTGTTTCATGTTCTGGAGGGGGAGATTTTACAGTATCCTACAAGAGAAGGAACATCAATTATGCTACTAATACATATGATAACCGTATGCACACAACAAAAGGAAGGAGAGAGAAATATATTTGTACTATATGCTACTAACTGTATACATGGAGTGCATTTTGTGTTATTAACTAACTGTATACATGGAATGCATTTTGTATTATTAACTAACTGTATACATGGAATGCATACCTGAATTTCTACTAGAAGCATGGCATAGGTGTAGGCAAAAGCAATATTTCCAACAGCCTGGAAAAAGTGCCAAATCTTGTCTGATAAAGAGAGACCCATAGTCCCCGGCATGTCTCCAACTAAACTCCCTCTAATCACTTGATTAGAAGCAAATTTTACTATACACAAGTACAACGCAATGAAGGAATAACCGAATGCCATCACAGATGCCACTACTGAAAGGAATGTCACCTTCTCCAAGTTTGGAAACTGTGATAATACAATCTCAATTGCTCCAAAAACTATCATATATAGATTTCCTGATGCTCTGCACCTTGCATTGTGCCCCTTCTCATGGAGGCAGTCAGATCGCTGTACAGCCCTAGCAAAAAAAAATTTTTTTTTTTGGGGTAAGATTTGCAACATTTGAAGAAGCAATTAGAGAAAGGAATATAGCAAGTTAACAAAATGGATTATAAACGATTACTAATTTTATGACTAAAGTAAAGATGTCATAACAGCAAGACAATTCTTAAAAGAAAAAGGAACTGTAATTGCTTAGTATCTGCATATGAGTTTCCATTATTTGATTTGATAAACCAATTCTACATAAATACATGGCTCACATCATACTAGTAGCGGCTGTAATCGTGTATCCAATCGAAGTTACCCAGAGCATTGAATATTGTGTAATGCCACATGCAAGAACATCTCTTGCACCTAAAAGAGAGAACAAAAATCATCATCTTAGACTTATCCCATCACTCTGGAATCGCATTAATGCTTTTCAATATTTAACTTTGAAATAAACTGTCCTCTCTCTCTCTCACGTGCGCGCGACATGTGCATATATAGGTACATGTGTGCTGCAAAAGCATAAGTAGTGCAGACCAGTTTGGAGGACTTGGATTATTACCTAGATATGCCTTTACCACACCTATGTAAGTGTAGTTTCTTCTTCCAGTAGGAGATCTGTAATAGTCTGAGAGGAGAGTGGCAGTGTAATAGGTGATGTATGCAAAGACAACGAGAATGAGAGGGCCCAAAAGCCAACCCATCTGGGCTACACTCCATGGAACTGCCAACACCCCAGATCCTATAATTGCCGTAATAGCATGTGCCATTGCTGTCCAAAGAGTCCCTGAATATTGTTCAATCAAGGAAGAAAAATCAATTAGAAGTGCAGAAGGCAAACATTTTGTAAGGATTTGAGGTGGTATGATGCTCAGCAGGCCAGCCCATCTGTTAACAGGTCTGATATTGAGGCTTAGGTTCATAATAACCCAAACCCAACTTCATGTGAGAGCTTAGGTAAGTTCGAGTTCGACGAGTTCGATGAACTGGTTTATTGTCATTCTATAAATCCAACACTGGGGCCCACATATGAAACCCAAATCACTCAAAGCAACTGTGATTCCTTATCTGGGCCAAATCTAAATTCAATCAGAGTTGGGTTAACCATCAGATTGATCGCATGCAATCAGCCTATCTTAAGGTGGGGCCAACTCTGGTTGGAGTTGGACAAAGGCAATAATCAATACACTGGCTGTAAGTGCTTTTGAGTAGCTTCAATTTCTTAGATAGGCTCCACTCTTGGATTTATAGGACTCAGCTTTGAGGATTTTGAGTACAGTCCACAAATTTGAGGGCCCTTTTCAGCCAACTAGGTAACTATGGTTTGGAAGCCACATCTAAACAGCCATATTTGGAACTTTTGATGAAATCCATGTATAAAGAAAGAGTTGGCCTTTTGAGGCTATTACCGTAGTTCCATTCAGAAGGTAATTGAGAATATATTTTCATCTTATCAAACCCCAGTGTGCAAATAGAGAAATACCACTTGATTTTCAGGACAATCCACTGTCCTGTTTCCATCATTTTTCTTATAATCTTAGACATCAGGAGAGCGCTCGATCATATATGACTCTTCTATTCAAATATAACTCTGATTGAACTGAGATTTCATATGGTCAGGGAAGAAGCCTGTGCATCTAATGTACAGATTGAATCACAAACAGGTGGGCTTCACAGTGCACTAAAATAAATTCATTATTATTTACCAAAAAGAATCAATTAGAAACTGACGAGTCAGACCCAAGTGATCCGAATCGTGATGGCGAGTCGGGTCCAGGTGATCCGATCCAAGCCCAAGTGACCCATTCCAGGATGATAGGTCAGGCCAAAGAACTCGATCCGTCAGTTCCGTTGAGATCCAATTCCATCCGCTGAAGCCCAAGTGCAAGCCCATGAAGAGACCAAGTCAGGGCAGCTACGTCGCTTCGGAAACAGTTCCGCTCCTACCAGGTCCTGCGGAGAGATATCTCACCTGCCTCGTCCAGCGCAAGGGCAGTTCCTCACCTGCTTCGTCCAGCACGAGGGCAGTTCGAGGGTTCCAAGGGCGAACGTTGCAGAGGAGCGTACCCCCGGTAGACTATAAATCAAGAGCCCTACCAGCACTTGTGGGCGACTAAGATTTTCCTATTCACTTCGACTGTTCTATTCCTCTAGTTTGTAACCTGAAATCATTGAGGATGTAAAACGCCACAAGCAATCTCTGCCTTGCTGCAGTGGACGTAGGTCATTTTGACCGAACCACTATAATCCCTTCTCTCTCTTCTTCAATTATTGCATTTAAGCATTTATTACTTGACCAGTGTTGTTGGAAACCTATTTCGACATCATCAGTTTGGCGCCGTCAGTGGGAAATCGAAAATCAAATACTTTCAAAATCATGGTGATCAGCACGAGATCGGTAAGACGAGAGGACAATCCCATCCAAGCTGCAGGTCCGGGTCCTTCTAGGCGCCCAGACTCCCTTAGGTAGGGAAACAATGGTCCTCCACCGGGTAACCCTGACCCAAATACTCTTGCCCCTGCTCCCACTCCTCAGCAGATGTTGGAGACCATGCAGCAGCTGGTAGCCCAAAACCAACAAATCTTGCAACTCGTGCTTGCGGGACAAGGAGGAGTTCAGTTTGGAGGAGCACCCCAGGGGGGAGCACCGTTTGGTGAAATACAGCAAGAAGTGCCAATCCCGAGGCAGGCTCCACGGCTAGAAGCCCCTCACCCGGGCACCCATCCCCCTGGCGCCCAGGGTAGGGGAGCACCTCACCCGGGCGCCCAGGGTGGAGGAGCACCTCACCTGGGCGCCCATCCCCCTGGCGCCTAGGGAAGAGCACCTCACTTGGGCGCCCCTCATCATAGCGCCCAAGGTTGAGGAGCACATCACGGCCCCCATGGCCGAGGAGTACATCTGAACCTCCATGGTGCCTCTTTAGGAGTCCCCCAAGTTGCCCCATAAGGGATACTCTTGGTCGATCCTCAAGGCCATGCCCATCACGAAGTTCCTCCACCCCCTGGTGGAGCCCATGGAGGATTTCCACCTCCTCCCTTCAATTCAGACGGGGAGGACTCTCACTTCCAAGAAGGGGGAAGTGAGAATCACAGCATTGGAGATGAAAGTTATTTCCCTGGTCCATCCAGGGAGCTTCACAATCACTGGGAGGAAAAGATCAGAGAAATGCAGAATCAACGGGGCGATGTCTTCAATGCAATGAAGGCCCAAGCACCGGAGACTGTGGATTATCTAGTCGGGCGAACGGATACACCGTTTAAACCCGATGTAGTACACTACCCACTTCCTAGGAAGTTCAAAATGCCGTCCATGGAGACCTTCGACGGAAGGAAGGATCCATTGGACCACCTGGAGACATATAAAACCAGGATGCAGCTACATAATATCCCCGACGAAATTATGTGCAGGGCGTTCCCCACCACTTTGAAGGGCTCCGCTCGGTAGTGGTTTGCCAATCTCCCCCCTGCATCCATCGCCACATTTGGAGAGTTGAGCAAATCCTTTGTCTCGCACTTCATTGGAAGACGTGGCCACCAGAAGCCCGCCACACACCTGCTCAGCATAAAGCAGGATAAAACTGAAAGCCTCAGGAGCTACCTCACTCGTTTTAACAAGGAGGTACTTCAGGTCGAGGAGCCCGATGACAAGTTGTCCATGAATGCATTCCTAGGAGGACTTCGCTCATCGAGCTTCCTCTTTTCAATAATGAAGCGCCCTCCGAAGAGCTTCCCGGAACTACTGACGAAGGCCCAGAAGTACATGAACGCCGAAGATATTACCAGGGCCAGGCGAGGAGAGTCCTCCAAATCAGTGGACAAGGGAAAGGAGCGGGAAAGAGATGAAAAGAAGGAAACAAGCAACAAGCGAAGCAGGACAGAGTTGCTCCACTCAATGCCACCGTTGAACACATCCTGTTCCAAGTACGGGATGACCCTGCAATAAAATGGCCGGGGAAGATGAAGTCCCCTCCAAACCGCAGGAACCCGAACAAGTACTGTCGCTTCCATCGTGACCATGGCCACGACACTGATGACTGTTATGACCTCAAGAGCTAGATCGAGGATCTCATTCAGCGTGGTCAACTGCGCCTGTATGTTGATTGCAGGAGGCAAGCACTGCCTCCACCACCACCTCATCATCCAGAGGACCAGCAGCCGATCGGTGAGATCAGGACGATCGCGGGAGGACTGGCGGAGTGTGTAGAGTCACACTCTGCCATGAAAGCTCATGTCAGAAAGGCAAGACATCCGGATGATGAAACACGCCCGTCCAAGGCGCCCAGGCACGGAGCTACCGACGAAATCATATCCTTCTCGGATAAGGATTTGGAGGGGATCCAGCACCCCCACGATGACCCTCTAGTGCTCACCATGACGGTCGCCAATTTCCGGGTGCGTAGGATCTTGGTGGATAGCGGCAGCTCCGCAGATATCCTGTTCTCAGGAGCTTATGACGAGCTGAAGCTGGGCCGGGAGAGGTTGCAGCCTGTCAAAGGCCCCCTCATCGGATTTTCAGGGGAGAAAGTATATCCCCTGGGGGCAATTACTCTGCCGGTCACAGCGGGTGTAGCACCCCGAAGCTCCACTATAATGGTCAACTTCCTGGTAATAGACTGCCCCTCAGCCTATAACATTATTTTAGGGCGACCAGCTCTTAATGCCTTGAGAGTCGCTCTCTCCACCTACCATCTCATCCTCCGATTCCTGACCCCAAATGGAATCGGGGAAGTAAGAGGGGACCAGGTAGCAGCGAGGGAATGCTACGTCTCCTCAATGAGGGCCAAGAAAACGCAGGAGGCGTTGCAAGTTGAAATCTTGGACCCGAGAGACGACACCACTATAGAGAGAGGAGAACCAGTTGAAGCACTTACGCCTGTCGTCTTAAATGAAAACCTTCCTGATAGAAGAGTATACATTGGCTCTTCTCTTTCTGAAGATTTGGTCCGGAAGCTGACAAATTTTCTACGGAATAACATGGATATCTTCGCATGGTCACATGCGAATCTCGAAGGGATTAATTCCTATGTCGCCACTCACCGCCTTAATGTCGACCCTCGCCACAAGCCTGTTCGACAAAAGCTAAGGGGCGCCTCCACTGTAAGGGCCCAAGCAATGGACATAGAGGTCGGGAAATTAATAGAGAATGGGGCTGTCAGGGAAGTAGTGTAACGCCCCAATTCCGGATACCGAGAAAATCGTCAAAGTACCGAAATTGGCGCGCTACTTCCCGGAAAATCCGAGAACTTCCAAGATCGTAGGTCCGCAGTGAGGTCCAATTTAAAACTTTTTCATCAACATAATAACAATGGTTAATTGCGGAAGCATGATAGTATAGCGGAAGCATAAGGTATCATCCATATATCAAATATAAATGGGCTGAAGTCCAGCCTAAATGTGACAATGATATAAAACCAAAGTTAATTACAATAATACCCTCTCACTACAACAGACTCTCTCAAAAATCCCAAAACAAAGATATCACTCAACCCCAGGTGTAGGCTCTCCAATCACCGGCTCGACCTCATGGTCGGCCTGTCCCCATCCGTAGTCGCCTGCTACGGGCACCTCAACGAGTGCGAACGCGTCGCCCTCGAACTCTGGGTCAAGACCTAAGCACCAAGAGTGGGTCAGATCTAAAGATCTGGCAAGTCACAATATGCAGATAATATAGAATGTATGCATCAAAATGAGTAGAGACATGTATAAAGTTAAGAGAGTAACAAAGGTACATATGCTATGCAGTCGTGCGAGATGACAATGTAGAATCATAATAAGCATAACAGTAATAAACCTACACAATATGGCACATCCACATAAGCTGGTCACCGCGGGATATTATGCCGCGGCCCTCCCATACTGAACACAGTCGCGGTAGGGATCCTAAGCTAATGCTAGGGATTACTAACCCTGCAAAACATCATCAACATCATCCACAACGACCGGAACCGGCATCACACCGTCCGTCCCAACAGTGCTCATCATGATAGCCACACAACAAATCTCAATAGCTCCTACCAGTGATGATCAGTCGAACTGGCTGAGCTTAAATCAGCTGAGTGAATGTCTATGCCGACTCGGAAACAATAAAGGTCTGTGTCTGTCTAGGCTTTGCCTTGCGTGAACAAGGTCCTAACAAAAGTCCCTAAGAGGTCCAAGTACTCAATACAAACTGTGGATCATCGTCCAAGTCCAATTCCATCATTGGATCCATACCAAGGCCCACCAAATACATGGCCTGATCTATAACAGTCCATATGAGATACAAGTCCATATTCAATGACATATGATCCATTTACAACCTTAATGGGTCACAAGCCCATACAATCTAACCTCTCCATTCTAGGGTATTTCACATCCAACTTAGGCCATAAAAAGGGCCCGCCTAGCCACAGACACGGGTCAATGATCCACCAAATCAGATTACCGGGTCACCTCTACGTATTCCTAGGTTTAGGTCCTCCATTTTCCATTTAATTAACAGGTATGAGCAATAATAAGGACAATAGAGTGATATTCATAGTATGAGGGAGATGAATCTCCAAGTACACGAATCATAGGGAGATAGCAACAGTCTAACCTAGGTAAATGGTCCACTCTCGGATACAGGTCCATCTCAGGTAATTCGATCTTTAAGTGAAACCACAGATGCTAAGGAATATTGTGTTTGGTGCTTAGAAGTTGTGTGCATCGTTTGGTAACGTATAAAGGTCGAATCATCTTAGATTACATAACCTGAACTTTAGTTAGTGGACCCCACGAGTCAAGGTTGAGCCGTACCATTGACTCGTGGCTGGCACAGTGATGGAAGTCTATTTGAATGGTCAATAGGCCCTACATATGATTGCAACAATAGAAATTAGAATCTGGGGATCGTCACTGTACACAGTGTGCTCAGCCGACCTCCTGGCCTGGGCGGTCAGCTCGGCACACTGGGACCAGAGAAAGAAAAACACCCTACAGGCAAAGCCTGTTTGTCCAGAACTTCCTGTGAGTTCGGCTAACTCCCTGGCCTGGGTAGTTGGCCGTGCACACTAAGAATTCTGGCTAAAGGGAATGTCCCAGGTTCTAGTCTCCTTTGTTGAAATCCCGCCTTTTTGGAAATCCATCTCGGAGTTCGGCTAAGCAATGGAGCTCAATTGATACTCAGTTCGGCCACCCAGCTCAGCTCGACAAAGGGCCTAGCTCAGTTCGGCCACCCAACTGAGTTCAGAAAATGCATTGAGTTCGGCTAGGCATTGAGATTGGTTTAGCTCTCAGCTCGGTTAAGCACTGAGTTCGGCTAAGCTCGAAGTCCGGTCTGGCACGGAACCCGGTCTGGCGCTGAGCTCAGTAAAACACTGAGTTCGGCCATAACACTTGTCAACACAGGCCCATTAATACTGATCCATTCTTGGCCCATCTATAAAGCCCATCGTATTATAAATCTTGTACAGCAATACATACTAAGTTTGATAGATACTAGATTGACTTGTACAGCAATACATGCTAAAATAGGATATCAAATTGATTGTAATTGCAGCCCAAGATTGGGCAGTTCTGATCTATAAATACAGATGGTGAATCCTCAAGGAGATCATCCAATTCTATTCAATCTTTGTTATTATACTCTTCTGGCTTGTTCGTGACATGGTATCAGAGCCATCTCTGTCCATCGTGTGGAAGTAATTCTGTCAGAAACATCTTTGATTATACAGAAGTTCCATCTTCTGTCTGTGACGCTGGACATACAGAAGTCTTATCTTCTGTTGGAGACATCTCTTTCTTCTCTGATGTTTTGTTCTGGAGCTCTCGATATTGATTAAAGACTGTTTACAAGTCCATATTCAATGACATATGATCCATTTACAACCTTAATGGGTCACAAGCCCATACAATCTAACCTCTCCATTCTAGGGTATTTCACATCCAACTTAGGCCATAAAAAGGGCCCGCCTAGCCACAGACACGGGTCAATGATCCACCAAATCAGATTACCGGGTCACCTCTACGTATTCCTAGGTTTAGGTCCTCCATTTTCCATTTAATTAACAGGTATGAGCAATAATAAGGACAATAGAGTGATATTCATAGTATGAGGGAGATGAATCTCCAAGTACACGAATCATAGGGAGATAGCAACAGTCTAACCTAGGTAAATGGTCCACTCTCGGATACAGGTCCATCTCAGGTAATTCGATCTTTAAGTGAAACCACAGATGCTAAGGAATATTGTGTTTGGTGCTTAGAAGTTGTGTGCATCGTTTGGTAACGTATAAAGGTCGAATCATCTTAGATTACATAACCTGAACTTTAGTTAGTGGACCCCACGAGTCAAGGTTGAGCCGTACCATTGACTCGTGGCTGGCACAGTGATGGAAGTCTATTTGAATGGTCAATAGGCCCTACATATGATTGCAACAATAGAAATTAGAATCTGGGGATCGTCACTGTACACAGTGTGCTCAGCCGACCTCCTGGCCTGGGCGGTCAGCTCGGCACACTGGGACCAGAGAAAGAAAAACACCCTACAGGCAAAGCCTGTTTGTCCAGAACTTCCTGTGAGTTCGGCTAACTCCCTGGCCTGGGTAGTTGGCCGTGCACACTAAGAATTCTGGCTAAAGGGAATGTCCCAGGTTCTAGTCTCCTTTGTTGAAATCCCGCCTTTTTGGAAATCCATCTCGGAGTTCGGCTAAGCAATGGAGCTCAATTGATACTCAGTTCGGCCACCCAGCTCAGCTCGACAAAGGGCCTAGCTCAGTTCGGCCACCCAACTGAGTTCAGAAAATGCATTGAGTTCGGCTAGGCATTGAGATTGGTTTAGCTCTCAGCTCGGTTAAGCACTGAGTTCGGCTAAGCTCGAAGTCCGGTCTGGCACGGAACCCGGTCTGGCGCTGAGCTCAGTAAAACACTGAGTTCGGCCATAACACTTGTCAACACAGGCCCATTAATACTGATCCATTCTTGGCCCATCTATAAAGCCCATCGTATTATAAAACTTGTACAGCAATACATACTAAGTTTGATAGATACTAGATTGATACTAGATTGACTTGTACAGCAATACATGCTAAAATAGGATATCAAATTGATTGTAATTGCAGCCCAAGATTGGGCAGTTCTGATCTATAAATACAGATGGTGAATCCTCAAGGAGATCATCCAATTCTATTCAATCTTTGTTATTATACTCTTCTGGCTTGTTCGTGACATGGTATCAGAGCCATCTCTGTCCATCGTGTGGAAGTAATTCTGTCAGAAACATCTTTGATTATACAGAAGTTCCATCTTCTGTCTGTGACGCTGGACATACAGAAGTCTTATCTTCTGTTGGAGACATCTCTTTCTTCTCTGATGTTTTGTTCTGGAGCTCTCGATATTGATTAAAGACTGTTTACAAGTCCATATTCAATGACATATGATCCATTTACAACCTTAATGGGTCACAAGCCCATACAATCTAACCTCTCCATTCTAGGGTATTTCACATCCAACTTAGGCCATAAAAAGGGCCCGCCTAGCCACAGACACGGGTCAATGATCCACCAAATCAGATTACCGGGTCACCTCTACGTATTCCTAGGTTTAGGTCCTCCATTTTCCATTTAATTAACAGGTATGAGCAATAATAAGGACAATAGAGTGATATTCATAGTATGAGGGAGATGAATCTCCAAGTACACGAATCATAGGGAGATAGCAACAGTCTAACCTAGGTAAATGGTCCACTCTCGGATACAGGTCCATCTCAGGTAATTCGATCTTTAAGTGAAACCACAGATGCTAAGGAATATTGTGTTTGGTGCTTAGAAGTTGTGTGCATCGTTTGGTAACGTATAAAGGTCGAATCATCTTAGATTACATAACCTGAACTTTAGTTAGTGGACCCCACGAGTCAAGGTTGAGCCGTACCATTGACTCGTGGCTGGCACAGTGATGGAAGTCTATTTGAATGGTCAATAGGCCCTACATATGATTGCAACAATAGAAATTAGAATCTGGGGATCGTCACTGTACACAGTGTGCTCAGCCGACCTCCTGGCCTGGGCGGTCAGCTCGGCACACTGGGACCAGAGAAAGAAAAACACCCTACAGGCAAAGCCTGTTTGTCCAGAACTTCCTGTGAGTTCGGCTAACTCCCTGGCCTGGGTAGTTGGCCGTGCACACTAAGAATTCTGGCTAAAGGGAATGTCCCAGGTTCTAGTCTCCTTTGTTGAAATCCCGCCTTTTTGGAAATCCATCTCGGAGTTCGGCTAAGCAATGGAGCTCAATTGATACTCAGTTCGGCCACCCAGCTCAGCTCGACAAAGGGCCTAGCTCAGTTCGGCCACCCAACTGAGTTCAGAAAATGCATTGAGTTCGGCTAGGCATTGAGATTGGTTTAGCTCTCAGCTCGGTTAAGCACTGAGTTCGGCTAAGCTCGAAGTCCGGTCTGGCACGGAACCCGGTCTGGCGCTGAGCTCAGTAAAACACTGAGTTCGGCCATAACACTTGTCAACACAGGCCCATTAATACTGATCCATTCTTGGCCCATCTATAAAGCCCATCGTATTATAAAACTTGTACAGCAATACATACTAAGTTTGATAGATACTAGATTGATACTAGATTGACTTGTACAGCAATACATGCTAAAATAGGATATCAAATTGATTGTAATTGCAGCCCAAGATTGGGCAGTTCTGATCTATAAATACAGATGGTGAATCCTCAAGGAGATCATCCAATTCTATTCAATCTTTGTTATTATACTCTTCTGGCTTGTTCGTGACATGGTATCAGAGCACACGGTGATCTCTGTATCAAAAATCCGAAGCTCCTCCAAGTGGAATTTTGAAAAAAGCTTGAGAGACCAGAAAGTTTGACGGTTGTGAGCTGGATGTTGGGCGCAACAGAACCCCAATTTTTTCTACATCTTAAGCCCTATAGAACTGCTCAAGATATGTGGGGATATCTGAAACGCATATATCACCAAGAGAATTCAGCCCGTCGGTTCCAATTAGAACATGAAATTGCTCAATATTCTCAAGGACAGATGACTGTCCAGGAGTATTATTCCGGATTCTTTGTCCTTTGGACTGAATACACGGATATTGCATATGCCACTATCACTGGAGATACTCTATCTGGGGTTCAGGAAGTTCATAAAATTACTCAAAGGGATCAGTTCTTAATGAAACTTCGCCCTGATTTTGAAAATGTTCGATCCAATCTTATGAGTCGGCATCCGTCTCCCTCTTTGGATACATGTCTCAATGAAGTGCTCCGCGAAGAGCAACGGATAGTCACTCAGCATCAACTATCCCAACAATTATCTACTGGTCCCGCTGAAGTTGCATATATGGCAAAAGGGAAACCTCCCAGGCGCAACACTTCGACCCAAGATTTGAGCAAAATTCAATGCTTCACTTGTAAGGAGTATGGACATTATTCTTCTCAGTGCAAGAGAAAAGTTTGTAACTACTGCAAAGCTAGCGGGCATATCATTTCTGAATGCAGAAAACGGCCAGAACATCGAAATTCGCGTGCTTATTCTGCTATTGCTTCTTCAGATTCTCACTTTGTGGCACCTGCTTCTCCGTCTTCATCTATGTCTTCACAGCAAGGTTCACCCAACCCTCCTATCAACCCTGAAATGATTCAACAAATGATTCTCCAAGCATTCTCTACCTTGGGCCTTTCAGGTAAAACCTTTCCATCTCCTTCCATGTGGTATTTTGATTCTGGAGCATCAAATCATATGACTTCCTCTTCCAGACTCATGTCTAATATTCAATCATATGATGGGAAACTCCAAGTTCAAACCGCCAATGGGGGTCATTTACCTATCACTGCCATAGGAAATATTCCACACAAATTGCCTTTGAATCATGTTTTTCTTTCACCTGACCTCTCTACAAATTTATTATCGGTTGGACAACTCGTCGATAATCATTGTAATGTGTCATTCTCTTCTTCTGGTTGTGTTGTACAGGATCAGGGGACGGGACAGGTGATCGCGAAGGGGCCTAAGTGCGGCCGGTTGTTTCCACTTAGTCTGCCTATACAACCTAGGGATGAATCTACTTCAGCTTTTTCATGTGTTCTTCAAAATAATGTGCATCTGTGGCACAAAAAATTAGGACATCCTAATTCAAATATATTGTTATCTTTGAAAAATTCTGGTTTGATTAATAAAATGCAGTTTTCAACTTCTGATGTCAATATTGATTGTTCTGTTTGCAAATTAGGAAAAAGTAAAACTCTTCCATTTTCTGTGCATACCTCTATATCAGAAAAATGCTTTGATTTGATTCATAGTGACGTTTGGGGTATAACACCAGTTATTTCTCATTCTCACTATAAATATTTTGTCACATTCATCGATGATCATAGCAGATTCACTTGGGTTTATTTTTTAAGGGCTAAATCGGAGGTTTTTGAGGTTTTTAAAAAATTTTTAGCCTATGTTGAAACACAATTCTCCACCTGCATAAAATTCTTCGATCCGATTCCGGTGGTGAATATATGTCAAACAGATTTCAAGAATTTCTTCAAAACAAGGGGATTATATCACAACGAACCTGTCCTCATACTCCACAGCAAAATGGCATTGCTGAACGGAAAAAATCGTCATTTACTTGACATGGTTCGTTGTCTGCTACTTGAATCATCTGTTCCCCCTCATTTCTGGCCAGAAGCTCTCTCTACTTCAGCTCATCTTATTAATCGGCTTCCGTCTTCCAAACTTCAAAATCAGTCTCCATATTTTCGTCTTTTTAACTCTCATCCTACATATACTCATCTTCGTACTTTCGGATGTGTTTGTTTTGCTCATCTTCCTCTGTCTGAAAGGACGAAATTGTCGGCGCAAGCTACCAGATGTGTTTTTCTTGGTTACGCAACCCATCAAAAAGGCTTTGTTTGCTATGATCCATCTGTCAAAAGAATTCGTGTTTCTCGAAATGTCGTGTTTTTCGAAAATTTATATTTTTTTTCTCAACCCACTGCTTCATCCACTACTATTCCCATGAATATATTACCATCTTTTTCATCTGATACTTCTCCAGCTATTGTTGAACGGTTCAAACCTGGAATTGTATATCGCCGACGAACGGAACCAATCACTGCTTCGATACAACCCCTTCAAGAGCCACCTGATCCGGCACCTGATCCAACTCCTTTATCAACTACACCCGAACTAGCTATGATGCCCACTCTTCGACGCACCACGCGTGTCTCTCGGCCTCCTGATAGATATGGATATTCTCATTCATCCTTTCTTGCCACTCTATCGTCTGTTAACATTCCCACTTCCTATTCTCAAGCTGTGAAACATGAATGTTGGCGGAAAGCTATGTCTGAGGAATTAGAAGCTCTACAGACTAATCACACATGGGATGTGGTTACCTGCCCATCTACAGTTCGGCCTATTGGGTGTAAATGGGTTTATTCAGTCAAACTAAAATCTGATGGCTCGCTGGACCGATACAAGGCTCGTCTGGTCGCTCTTGGAAATCGCCAAGAATATGGAATCGACTATGATGAAACATTTGCTCCTGTTGCAAAGATGACTACTGTCCGGATGATTATTGCCATTGCAGCATCTCAAGCTTGGCCCATTCTTCAGTTCGATGTAAAGAATGCTTTTCTTCATGGGGATCTTAAAGAGGAGGTTTATATGCGCTTTCCTAACGGGTCCACTCCTTCCAATAGCTCCGATGTGGCTCTACTCAGACGTTCCCTCTATGGCCTTAAACAGGCACCCCCGAGCTTGGTTTGAAAAATTTCGGGACGCCTTGTTTTTGTTAGACTTCCAGCAAAGCCCATATGATCCATCGCTGTTTTTACATAAGTCTCCAAGAGGAATCACTATTCTTCTTGTTTATGTTGATGATATCATTATTACTGGAACTGATTCCGCAATGATTTCTAAGCTGCAATCATCGTTGCATCAATCATTTCATATGAAAGACTTGGGTCCCTTAACCTACTTCTTAGGTCTTGAAGTTCATCACACAGAAAAAGGGATCATCTTGCATCAACACAAATATGCTCTAGACCTAATTGAACTGGCAGGCCTCCAGCAATCAACTCCCGTTGATACACCTCTTGAAGTAAATTTAAAGCTTTCAAAGGATAGTGGCGATCTTCTTCCCGATGCCACGCTCTATCGGCAATTGGTTGGTAGTTTGATCTACTTAACTCATACTCGCCCCGACATTTCCTTTGCTGTTAACCTGGTCAGCCAGTATATGACTCAACCGAGGCATCTTCACTTGACGGCTGTCCGACGTATTATTCGTTACCTTCTTGGTACGTCTACTCGTGGTATATTTTTCCCTGCCGGCTCTCCACTAAATCTCATTGCTTTCTCTGATGCTGATTGGGCGGGTTGTACTGACACACGTCGGTCCACAACTGGGTGGTGTATGTATCTTGGCGATGCATTGATATCTTGGAAATGTAAGAAACAAGATAAGGTTTCAAGATCCTCCACAGAAGCTGAATATCGCGCCATGTCTGCTGCCTGTGCTGAAATATTATGGCTTCGTGGACTTCTCTCCGATCTTGGCTTTCCACAAAGCTCCCCTATCCCTCTTCATGCTGACAACACTAGTGCTATTCGTATTACAGAAAATCCAGTTTTTCATGAACGGACCAAGCACATTGAAGTTGATTGTCATTTCATTCGTGATGAATATCTACGGAACGTCATTTCTCTACCGTTCATTTCATCTGGACTCCAAATTGCAGATATATTCACGAAGGGACTTCCTCGTCCACGTCATCAATTCTTATCCAACAAATTGATGCTTACTGATTCCACCGCATCAATTTGAGGGGGGGTGTCAACACAGGCCCATTAATACTGATCCATTCTTGGCCCATCTATAAAGCCCATCGTATTATAAAACTTGTACAGCAATACATACTAAGTTTGATAGATACTAGATTGATACTAGATTGACTTGTACAGCAATACATGCTAAAATAGGATATCAAATTGATTGTAATTGCAGCCCAAGATTGGGCAGTTCTGATCTATAAATACAGATGGTGAATCCTCAAGGAGATCATCCAATTCTATTCAATCTTTGTTATTATACTCTTCTGGCTTGTTCGTGACAACACTGAGTTCGGCCGTAACACTGAACCCGGCTTTGAGCACTGAGCTCGGCCTAGACACTTAGCTCGGCTAAACGCGAACCTCATCCTAACCATTATGCTCGGCAGAACTCTGAGTTCGGCTAGCGTTGAATCCAGCCATCGCTGAGTTCGGCCAGTGCTGAGCTCGGCAGTTGCTGAGCTGCGCCAACGCTGAGCTCGGCAACCGCTGGGCTCTGCAAGTGCTGAGTTCGGCAGTTGCTGAGCTGCACTAATACTGAGCTCGGCAACCGCTGGGCTCTGCTAGTGCTGAGCTCGGCCATCGCTGGACTCTGTCCATCTCTCCTATCAGTGTTGTGTTCTGTTACAGAACCCAGTTCTGCGACAGGACACAACTTCTCTTCACTAAGCACAGGAATGGGGGTCCACCTCTGATCAAAATCCAGATCAAGTAGCACCCCATGGTCGCACAGGCCCCCTCACATAGACGTAGGGTCCTGATCTACCAAGGGTGGTCCTACTTCGATTCCGATCACAACACAACGAGGTGGGTTCTCGTCATTCCATCTCCGGAAAACCCATCACTGCAACCCAATTCTCCTGGGTTTCTCCATAGACCATTACAGAAGCAAAATAAATCATTCCTACATCATTCCCCCATCATCAACCGGCCATTGATCATCCAAATGAGGTAATCCCATCCATCAATGGCCAAAGGAACCGAACAAACATGCTCAAGGATCGATCTAAACATATATATTACAAATTGAAATTCTACTGCCAATCAAAGGAAGGAAACATGCAATCTAAACTACCAGCACAGTGCACTTGCCTTGATCCATTGAAGGTAGAGGAAAAGAAAGAAAACCACAGGGAAACCAAAAGGCAGGGTCTCGGCAGTTGCTCCTACGGTGCAGGTTGGTCTCGGCTGGCCTTCTGTCGAGGATTTCTGGGGCGAGGGGAGAAGAAGAGAGAGATCGGAGGAGAGATGATGGTTCGTTGGAGGGAATTGGGGAAGAGGAAGAAAGAAGAGATTGGAACTTGAGAGAAAAGGAGATGAACAGTAGTTGTTAGGGCAGGGGAGGGTTTTGTTTATATAGGTTGGATTTTTGGGTTAGGGACAAAATTGCCCTTGGGGTTAGAATAGGATTAGGGTTAGGGTAGAGGGTATTTGGGTCTTTAGGTGATCTTCTAGAAGATTCTTTGGTGCAAACCCCCTATGGTAAATACAAAACTCTAGCTAGGGCCTCTAACAAACTAACTAACTCTAAGAATAACAAAAGACACCCTATTGACTCTACTAATTACACCACTAGTCTAACCCTAGTAAAATACATAACTACCCTCAGTAAGCCCCATAATTAGTATAATTAAAATACTTAGGCTAATATGTAGTATTCAAATTCACATTGAGGGCCCACCAGGGGTGGGGTCTCACAAGTAGCATACCCTGAATGGCTCTCAAATGTCGTGATGGTGACAAAGGCGAATGGGAAGTGGCGCCTATGTGAGGACTTCACCGAGCTTAACAAAGCATGTCCAAAGGACTGCTACCCATTGCCGAGGTTTGATCTCCTCATTGATGCCACAGCAGGACATGAACTGCCCTCCTTCCTGGATGCTTACTCTGGATATAACCAGATTAACATGCATCCCCTAGATCAAGAAAAGACGTCGTTCATCACCCCGAGAGGAACCTATTGCTACAGGGTTATGCCTTTCGGGTTGAAAAATGCAGGTGCAACCTACCAACGCCTGGTGAACAAAATGTTTCACTCCCAGATCGGGCGAACCATGGAGGTTTATGTGGACGACATGTTAGTGAAGAGCCTCGCTGCCAAAGATCACATCGACCATCTCCAAGAAACTTTCGATCTTCTCCGGCTCTACCGCATGAAGTTGAATCTTGAGAAGTGCGCCTTTGGCGTTGGATCGGGAAAGTTCTTGGGCTTCATGGTCGACCAAAGGGGAATAGAGGCAAACCCCGATAAAATTAAAGCTATACTGGACATGAGGCCGCCCACTTCCACCAAGGAGCTGCAGCGCCTCAATGGAAGAGTTGCAGCACTTAACAGATTTGTTTCCAAGTCTGCAGACAAGTGCTTGCCTTTTTTCAAACTCCTCCGAAAAGCTTTTGAATGGGGACCCGAAGCTGAGGAAGCATTCCAGAAGCTTAAAGCCTATTTAGCCGCTCCTCCTCTTCTTTCACATGCTACACCCGGCGAGGTGTTATATTTGTATCTCTCCGCTTCCCCCTCAGCAGTCAGCTCTAATCTCATTAGAAACCACGATGGAGTGCAAAAGCCCATCTATTATGTAAGCAGAGCATACCGAGGGGCAGAGTCCAGGTACTCTGATTTGGAAAAACTGGCGCTTGCCCTCATCTCAACGGTAAGGCGCCTACGACACTACTTTCAGAGCCATTCAATTGTCGTGATTACTGATCAGCCCCTGAAAAGAATAATGGGGAAGCCGGATGTATCTGGGAGACTGGTCAAATGGGCAGTAGAACTAGGTGAGTTCGATGTCCAGTACCAGCCAAGAGCAGCAATCAAAGCACAAGCCTTAGCCGACTTTGTAGCTGAATTCACATACGCTGAGGGGAAGACGAATGGATCTACCAGTTTGTCACCATCAAGCCCCGGCGCGCAAGTCAATCTGCCACTCACAAAAGATATCCTTTGTGGCACACAGGGCTCCCAGCCTCGTCCTGATACAGAGACCACGGACGCCCAGGGCCCCCTGGGCGCCCAAACCCTCTTTCCCCCGGGCGCCCAAGGCCCCATGGGCGCCCAGCTTGTTTCTGGCGCCCAGACCTCCTCTACCCTGGGCGCCCAGCCTATTCCTGGCGCCCAGGCCTCCTCCTCAAGCATGGGCGCCCAGACCTCCTCTACCCTGGGCGCCCAGCCTATTCTTGGCGCCCAGGCCTCCCCCTCAGACCCGGGCGCCCAACCTGTTCCTGGCACCCAGGAGACCGCTTCACAGAGCGCCGAAGAACCCCTGCGTGTTAAGCCTCACCCAGGCGATCGATTTCCCTCGCCACAGCCACTTTGGAGACTATATGTTGATGGCTCGGCAACAAATGAAGGAAGTGGAGCTGGCTTCATCTTAATCAGCCTTGACGGTATGCCAATCAAGTACGCAGTGAAGCTCCACTTCATTGCCTCTAACAATGAAGCAGAGTATGAGGCCCTCGTCTCTCGTTTGAGATTGGTGATCGAAATGGACGCCCAGTTCCTAACCACATACAGTGATTCAAAACTAGTGGTAAATCAAGTAAATGGCGAGTTCGAAGCAAAAGAGGCAAGAATGCAGGACTACCTCGCCATGGTAAAGAAATTGATCCCTCATTTCCAAAGCTTCCAGCTCTGTCACATCCCTAGAGGGGATAACATGGCTGCAGATGCACTCGCCAAGCTCGCCTCGTCACTAGAAGCCTCATCTGCCGAACCGACACTCATTGGGCACCAGTTAGAGCCGAGCAAGTTAGATGTGGCAATTACAAACATCAACTGTGCAACGGATGAGTCAAACTGGATGACCCCCATAAGGGCGTACCTCCAAGAGGGTACAGAGCCGGATGATCCCCTTGAGGCGAAAAAACTCCGGATGAGAGCTTCCAAGTACATTCTACTACAAGACACTCTCTACAAAAAGGGCTATTGCTTACCTTTGCTGCGCTGCCTATCGCCTGAGGATGCTGACTACGCCCTTCGTGAAATTCACGAAGGAATCTGCGGAAATCATTCTGGAGGACGCTCCCTGTCCCACAAAGCACTCAGGCAAAAATTCTTTTGGCCTACCATAGGTGAAGGACGCCAAAGAATTTGCCAGAAAGTGCGACAAGTGCCAACGCTTCGCCACTGTACCGAGGCAACCACCAGAGGAGCTGACACCAATTCTGAGCCCATGACCTTTCTCCAAATGGGGCATTGATATTTTGGGCCCTCTTCCGTTGAGCAGAGGACAATGTAAGTTTGTAGTCATCGCCATTGACTACTTCACAAAATGGGCGAAGGCAGAATCCTTAGCAAAAATAACAGACTCCAAGGTAAAAGACTTCGTCTGGAAAAACCTAGTCTGTCGGTTTGGGATACCTCATGCTATTGTTAGTGACAATGGCAAGCAATTTGATAACAAACTCTTCAACAACTTCTGCTCCGACCTCCAGATAAAGCAGCCTCATTCCAGTCCGGCACACCCACAAGCAAATGGGCAAGCAGAAGTCATGGTGAGGACAGTCCTTCGCAATCTAAAGACAAGGCTCGAAAGAGCAAAGGGTCTTTGGGTCGACGAGCTCCCAGGGGTGTTATGGGCATATCGAACTACACCAAGAACTGCTACCGGGGAAACCATTTTCTCTCTCATTTGGGACCGAGGCAGTCATCCCTGTCGAAATAGGGGTCCACTCCTTAAGAGTCCATCTCCATGACCCCGCCACCAACGAGGAAGGACTCCGCATCAACCTCGACTTGATAGAGGAGGCAAGGGAGATGGCTATGGTCCGCAATGCGAAGTACAAGCGGCGCATGGCAAAGTACTACAACTCGAGGGTGAAGCCTCGTTCTTTTCAAATGGGAGACTTAGTCCTAAAAAAGGTGATCCTTGCCACAAAGGACTCTCGCGAAGGAAAACTAGGACCAAACTGGGAAAGGCCTTACCTCATCACAGAAGTAGTAAGGCCAGGCACCTACAGAATCCAGAATTCTGACTGGAAAAGTCTTACTCCATCCATGGAACGCGGAACACTTGAAGAGGTACTATCAGTAGCATTCTACGGGAACCAGAGTAGTGAATGTGTGGGGCTTAAGTTGATTTTTTCTATTTTCAATTGACATTGTTCAAGCAATGAGTAATGGAGGAATAAAACATTCTGCATTTTGTGGAAAAAATATTCTTGCATTACATTCAAACACTTAGGCAATCAACTGCCTTTCTTAAAAAAAAAAGAAAAAGAAAAAGAAAAAGAAAAAGAAAAAGAAAAAGGCAACAGTTAAAGCACCCTGACACTAATCACTCTCATCGCTATCTCTACCATCCTCGCCATCGTCCTCGGAATCGTCCTCAACATCGTCAGAACTCCCACTACCATCATCAGGCGCCTCAGTCGGCACGAAGCCTGAGAAATCAATATCCGGAAAGGCAGCAGAGATCTTCCCTTGGAGCTCCTCATAGCCGTCAATAAAGGCATCAGCGATACCATCCTCTAAGTCCTGCTCAGCCTGAGAAGCTCTCTCATGTGTCGCTCTCATCTCTGTCTCCATGGCAGCCTCTCTGAGCGAAGCCCTCTCGCGGGCCTTCACAAGCTCAGCCTCACTGAGCAAGACCCTCTCGCGGGCCTTCACAAGCTCAGCCTCTACCTCGATCGTCCTCTTCTGGGCTGCTAAAAGCTCGGTCTCAAACCTGGTAGCTTTCTCGCATGCCGCCGTAAGATCAACCTGGGAAGCCCTTCCAGCAGCTTCAAGGGCAAAAATCCTTCCTTGAGCAGTAGAGAGCTCCTTTCGCATACTCTCTTTTTCCTGTTTCAGCCGACTGAGAGATTGGGCCCTGGAAAACAAGACAACCGACGCAGTAGATTCCTGAAACAATAAGAGACAAAGAAAATGAGAGAGCATACATAAAATGAAGGTATGGAGAAGGGGAACGGTAAACCTTTACCTGAACCAAACCTTCTAGGAATGAATCTATAACTCCCTCTGA